>PVKH010044359.1:0-10635 GCA_004027955.1 Chaetophractus vellerosus | reverse complement strand
CGCAGTGGGGGGGGAAGGGGAGATATGTAATAAAATAAATAAATCTTTAAAAAGAAAAATTTTTCGTTTTCAAGTTCTATACATATAACTTAATAGATCAGGAAAAAATAGAGATTCAGAACTATAAAAAAATTTAACATTTAAAAAAATGAATGAAAAGAAAGTAAAGTTGACTTAAATCACATTTGGGAATATACTCACTCAAAGACTCTCCATTCAAATACCTTAGCTTAGACTGATGTCAATATTTCTTGTCTGCTCTGAAGAACAATACCACAGATGGTCCCAAAGACATAATATAAAATATAACATTAAAAAAACTGCTGTATGGGAAGTCTGAAGTCATATTTCAAATAAAACTGGTAGACTGTCAGTCACCTGTTGATGTTTTGCAAATGTGCAGACGTCAACAAAGGAGGCATACTGTTTGGATGTTGGTGGCACTAGTGACATGTATATGTTGCTACATATACAGTACCTGTTTAACAAGCATATTAATCACTTGATGGTCAGGAAGAGATTTCAAAATAATTTATATCCTAACACAATGGTCTGTGGCTTAAATATGGGTATTTTGCTGTATTTATTTACATTTCTGTAGAGTAGGGGTTTGGGGCTGAGTGCAATGTGTGTATACACACACACAAACACACACATATATATTTTTTTTAAGGTACCGGGGGCTAAGGAATGAACCCGGGACTCCATATGTGGGAAACTGGTGCTCAACCACTAAGACACAATGGCTTCCCTGAGTTGGTTTTTTTCATCTGTTTTGCTTGTTCTTTGTTTTTGATTTTTCAGGAGGCACCGGAAACCGAACCCAGAACTTCATGTGGGAGGCGGGAGCTCAACTGCTTGAGCCACATCTGCTCCCGACTACAATATAAATTTTTCTATTTAATATACTGAAAAAAAGACTCCTGTTTTCACACAAGACTTATCCAGTTAAACAATGATTATTTTTAAAAATTTTTCTAGTGGAATCTATATATTTTATGGGCATTGTATAGTACACTATTCTGATATTGTGATCAAAGTAGTATTAAAGTTAGTATCTTGAGTAAAGATAAAAGCATAAACTCTGGGCTTTTTCCAAAATCTGATAATTAGTGGCAACCCCAAACTAAACAAGAACTCATCTATCAGGGGGCAAATGTCTTTGAAGCATAAGAAATGGAAGTGTTAGGGGCGTAATGTGCCTGGGACATTAAAAATGCTATAAAAGGATATGTAAAAGAAAATCTATGGGATGATGGTTCTCATGGATGCTAGTTAAGACCTGAACCAGATAGCAATTTGAAATACAAAGTCAAAAAACCTCCCTGCAAAGGATAAAATGAATGATGGCTGGGCTCGTGCCTGATAGCATGGAGACTAAGGGAAGAATCTTTGGAGGCCAACAGTGGCTTAGGGCAGCCCCAGCTAAGGTTCCAGCGTCCAAGAATGTTGGCACAGGTCCACTGAAGAACGCAAGTGCAGCCTGAGGCAATAAAGGGCAAACACCAGAAGAGTTCATGAATTTAGTACTAAAAAGAACAGAGAATCACTCTCCATCTGGAAGAAGGCTCAAGTCTGAGTATCTTGGTCTGCTGTAGAAAGGGGATTAGAGAGAAAAGAGAGGGAAGACAAGAACTTAGAAGAGAATTCCACAATAATATCTTGAAGAGGCTTTGAGAATGTCCCTATCTAAGTAGCAACTTACTACAGATACTTTAAGAATATTTTTGTGATCCTTTTTGTTAGCCCTTATTTCCCTATTGTTAATAATAACCTCTTTTTTAAAATGTGATTTGTGTGCATGCTTTGGAAACAACAGGCTAGGGAAGGCATAGGGAATTTGGGACCTGTTTTACTGAAGACTTGAGGTAAAGAAGGAAGGGCATAGTGTTGTATGACAAAGGCGGAGTAGCCAAATCACTAGAAATTTCAAGAAGGTACTAAAGGGATAAGCACATAAACACAAAGTTGGCTGTTGCCTGAAAGTGGCTGGGGGATGGGGTAGATGTGGAGGGATTAACCAGTGAAGGCACCTTGCTCTTTTATTCCACAGTATATAGTCCCATCATCAAATTCTCCCACTCTTAGAAGGAAAGCCCTTCTTATAAAATTAATCCTACACATCCTTCAAGGATGGAGCTTAAGCCCTACCTTCTTCTAAATTTTATCAGTTTAGATGGATCTCCTCCTTCACTTAATTTATTTCCACATCTGTACTTAGTATACTTGTTACTTTGGCTCATTTAGCCATAAACAATCTTGCCTTTCCTACATGCATTTGTCTTACTTGTCCAGAAATATTTTAATCCATTTGGGGGCAAGAATGATGCCTTAGTGTTCTGCAAATACAACAAAGAATCAAAGCAACTCTTCCTTCAATATTCTTACATGGCCATTATTTGATAAATTTGAAAATTAAACTTTCACAACTATATATTGTCCTATCTCAGATATTTAATTGAATTAAAATATAAAGGGGACATATGGAATAAAAACTTTTTTTTTAAAGTTTTATTTTATTTATTTCTCCCTACCCCCTTGTTGTTTTGCACTTGCTATGTCTGTTTGTCTTCCTTGTTTCTTTAAGAGGCACTGGGAACTGAACCTGGGACCTCCGATATGGGAGGGAGGTACTTAATCACTTGAGCCACCTCTGTTCCCTGCTGTGTTGTGTCTCTCATTGTTTCTCTTCTTGTGTCTCTTATTGCGTCATCTTGTTGCATCAACCTGTTGCACCTGCCTGCTGCGCCAGCTCGCTGTCTTCTTTAGGAGGCAGTGGGAACCAAACCATGGGCCTCCCATGTGGTAGGTAGGAGCCCAATCACTTGAGCCACTCCGCTTCCTGAAATAAAATCATTTGCCTAGTATACCTGTGTAGCAGTTTGATATTATTGGTAAATTCCAAAAAGAAATATTGGATTATGTTTGTAAACCTGCCCTTTCCTCTGGGAGTATTAGAGTATATTGGATTCAGAGGTTTCACTTTTACTTGACTAAATAATGATTAAGGCTTTGATTGGGCCATATCAGTAGGATGTTGAGTCCCCACCCCTTGGTGAGCAGGGACTCACAGAGAAACTGCACTGCAGAGAAGGAAGATTGGAGTTTTAATGCTGGAGCCTGGGGAAGTAAACACACAGAGGAGCCTGGTCATGAGGAAGGAGAGAAGGGGAAAAGAGGCGAGTCTTTGCCTGATAGTCTACAGCCGGCTTGTGGAGAGAAGCAAGCCTAAGCCTGAAGAGAGGCAAGCCCTCGGAAGAGAGGAACCCAGGAAGCCTGAACCCTTCCAGACGTTGGCAGCCATCTTGCTCCAACACGTGGCAATAAGCTTTGGTAAAGAAGGTAACTTGTTCTTTATGGCCTGGTAACTGTAAGCTTCTATCCCAAATAAATACCGTTTATAATAGCCAACTGATTTCTGGTATTTTGTGTCAGTACGCCTTTGGCTGACTAATACAACCTGTATTATGATTTCTTCATAGGAAAAAACTTGGCACCAGTATTGATGAAAAGACAAATCATACAAAAGATGTTAAAAATTCATAGAATGACAATCCAGACAGGAAAGCATTATCTCTACCACACCTGGGCAAGAAGTCTGATGCAAATGATAAGGCATGCAGGGAAGCGAATGTAGCTCACGTGGTTGAGCGCCTGCTTCCCATGTACAAGGTTCCAGGCTCAAAAGTTAAGATAAGGATGAATATATATATATATATATATATATATATATATATATATATATATAGCAATTAATGAGCACTTTATTATGTGCCATGACTGCACTGAGCACTCTATATTTACACTAATCCTCACAACAACGTTAAGAGATAAGTAGTTTTATGTGTGCTTAAATAGGCAAAAACTGAAGCACAAAGCAGGTGAAGTAATTTGCTCAAGGCCACAAATGTAGTGAGCCACAAAGCAAGCCTCCAACTCAGGCCTGCTAAATGCCCAAGTTTATAGCCTTGTTTACTTGAACTAAAAGTTTCAAACTTGAGGAAAAAGGTGAGCACTTGCAACTCCTCCATGAAAAGCCAAGGAGCAAATCCCGAGGAAGGAAAAAGTCAAAGGCCCTAAGCTTCATCTAGGCTCCCTAGCAGTCTGTTAGACTAAAGCAATCCTTCTATGTAAGACACTGGGCAATGCCATTCAAATGCTTTCAGACCTGGTCCTAGAAAAGCTCCTTCCAAATTCCTTTGGAAACGGATTTCTTTAGAGAGAATGGAAAACAAAAGAAAATGATGTCCCCCTTTTTAGAAGATTAATAAGTTTTAACATTGGTGAAGAAAGTGACCTTTAGCCTTAGCAAGGGTATATGAGGGCTACAAAAGCAACCAATTTGCCCACTAAGTCAACTCTAGTTGCTTCAAGAATTTAATACAATAGCTGAACTAAGTCACCCATCCCCACCACAGCAAATCAAGTTCAAAGGAGAGAGATAATCATTGATTTACATTATAAAATTATCCCTGTTTCTATAAGTATACCAGTACCAGGGCTGCCTTTCTACAAACCTGCATATCTGTCTATACCCAGTGGCCCTGGCTGTTACTATGTCAAACACTATGAACTGATAACAATATTACCTGAAGAACTTGAAGTGTTGTTTAGACTAGGAAGGCCCTAGAATTAAAACCATTCTTCAGAGATGGATTCTGTTTTGTTTTATTCCTGTTCAGTGGCAAACCCTAGAAAACTAAAGAATGATCATCACTGAAGTGTTGAGAGACTGAAGTGCTCTAACACTTATGTACTATAAGAATATATGTGAATGGATGAAGTTGGCCTGCATATAGCTTTCCTAATGTCAAACAAATCAATAATTATGCCATCTAAGCAGCCACGCTATTCATTAACATGTCATCTGTTACTCAACCTCAAAACATACTAACAGCAATATTATAACTATTACTCTACTTTTTTTAAGTGTTGAATAGGTATTAAAGTTACATGATCAGTGAAATATTAAGCAAAAGGAGGACATTAGTATTGTAATCAAATACAACTTAAAATTCATGAGATTTCAATGAAGGTAAGATGATGGCTAAGGCAGGAACAAATATGAAAGCAAAATAGTAATCAATGCAGGATATCTTGAATATAAGAGATTAAGGGCAAAATGAGAAGGGATAGATCTACTTGTAGCAATATGGTAATTTTTATGTAGCAGGCCTTGAACACGTGAGAGTTAACCCATCCCAAGTTCCAAGATTGTCTAAGCTCTATTCACATATCATTTACTCAATATAATGCCATTTTCTAGGTTCCAGCTTAAAAAGTAGCAGCAGAGGGGGAGCAGAAGATTCTTTATTTTGGTTTCCCCAGGACCAGGTGGGACTGTCAGAAGAGCAGTGAAGCACACAGCAACCAGTTCAGCACACAACAACCAGTTCAGCAAGAGTGTAAGGTCAATGATACACCTGAGTGATGCAGCTCTTTCACCAACTATTCTGAGTCAGGCCCTCCCTAGCCAACGTTGTCCTATAGCTGTGCCTTAAGGCATGAATTAGAGAGAAATAAACTCTCTTTCCTGAGGCCCAGGGATTTGGGAAACAGAACTGAAACAGGTCAGGGAACATCAGTTAAGGTCCCTTGCCAGCAACCAGGTCTGTAGTAGAACTGCCTTCAACAAAATAGTCATGAAAAAGGAAGGCACTTTTTCTCTCCCCTTATCTTGGTAAATCCACACACATCCGCTCCTCTATATTCTACAAGATGTCCTTCTGCTCTGCTCTGCTGTTCCCTATGGTCTCAGCCACAATGTCCTTTTCTAGGATTTGCCCCAATCTCCAGAATAGGACTGAATACTGCATGACTTATAGGTCCATAAAACTTCTTTACCTTTACAACTAGGATACATGTATGGGTGTCAGGGTGTGTGTTAGGGAGGAACACTCTCAAGACAAATCTCACCTACTTATCTCTTCCAACTTTACGTCTCTAATTTAACTGCAGTTTTGCCCACGGCCAAGCTGTTTCCTGAAATTTTGTCCTAAACAAATAAAAATTGTGGATTGAGGTGTTTTTCATTCTACAAAGTTATGTATGGACATGTCTGAGCAGGAGCACTACCAATTATAAATAGATAATTAAATTAAATTCCACATATATTATTAGTAAAATACCAGGCTAAGACCAAGCAAATATATAGTGTTCTTGTGGGGGTTGCTGACTCCAATTCAATATGAATCATATACTCAGAAGAATCTGATAAATATTAAATGTCATAAAGTATGTATGTCTATTCTGGCAAGGAGGAAGGAAAGGAGGCAGGAAATTGCTTGATTATATTCCATTTTTTCAGTATAAATGGGACATAAAGTTCCATTTTACTTTCTGAATCAGAGTATTTCCTAATCTCTTCAAAATAAACTTGATTCTTCTATATTTTATAAACAAGACATTTTGTTCTGTTTGGATAAACTCAAATGATAGTATAAACAACACCTCCTCTGGTCCCTCCCCACCATACACAAAAACTTTCTCTCTGAAAATACAGCTCCATCTATCTCTAGTGACATATGCTTATTTGTATACCTACCTCTGAGTATGTGTTTACACTTCTCCTTGGAGCCTAGTATCAAGCAATCATTATAGATTCAAATATATATATGAATTTAATGATTTACTCCTTGAACAATATTTAATAGAAACTTGGTTACTTCTCATTCTGTCCTACTTTAAAGGCATAATTATTTCTCCATGTAGTTATTAGCGTGGTAAAGTTAAAACTGAATCCATATTTTATAACTGCCTCCCACTGGAAATAACAACAAAGGGTTTAAGAGTGTGATACAAACTAGTAGCTGGTTCCTCTGTAAATACAGTGAATACGGGGAAAATCCTCAAGAAATATTCACTTTTAATGTCATTTTTAACCACCTAGAAAATTCTCTTACCATAATACTACAAGAGGGAAGTTGCATAATATAGTAGCTCAAAAAGCCAGCTCTGGAGCCAGATTACAATCAAATCTAGGCTATATTACTTGTTAGCTATGTAGTTTCTGACAAATCACTTTACTAGAATGTCAGTTTCCTCTTCTGTACCTACCTCATAAGCTTGATATGAGGACTGAAAGAGATAATGTAGGTAAAATGCTTAGCACAGGATCTGGTCCACAGTAAAGCACTAACTAAACATTATTCGTCATCATCATTATTATAGCATGGATAACTACTCTGCAAAGGCCTAAATACTGCAAGGTCTAAACAGTCTAAATACTGAAAACATTTTGCCCTTGGGACCAAAAAGTACCAAGTGAAGATCACCTTAACTCTCTCAGCTGTTTTTACTAACTTGAGATCAAAGCACTAAGTTGACATCACAGGACTGCAATGCTCAAAGCTAAGCTTTATAAAATCCCCTCTCCACCACCACCACCTATTAATGTCCAGAAAGTCATTCACCTAGCAAATGCTTATGGAGTACTCACTACATGCCACAGAGGGAGCAAATGCTTTGAAGCAAGAGGAAGAAGAAGCTCACACTACCCACAAAAGGTAGGAAAGATTTAACAGGTGAGGTGTAAATTTAAACTGTGTCTTGAAGGATGAGCAAGTGTTCACCAGATGTTTACCAGACTGGGGAAGAGGCTAAACAAATGCCCTCGCTCCACTCCGCAAAGGCTGAATTAATAGTTCAAGTGGTAAAAAAATTAAAAATTAAAAAAAAAATTTTTTTTAAAGCACTGGGAATGAATAAAGAAGAAAGACAGATAAAAAAGGAACAACTCTTCATTGACTGACTTCAGCCAGGCACTCGGAATATACGACCTCATCTAATCCTTTGCTACAACATTGTCAATTAGGTATTATTAAATATATCTATGATGCTCTTAGAGGCTAAACTATTTGCCCCAGGTCACACAGTTTAATAATTGCTGGAGTTAGGAACTGACCTCGGCTCTGACTTAACGTTAAGCATGGAAGCATACATGCCCTAACTACTACTCAAAGATAAGTAAAATATACTTCATGCAAAAGTCATGGAATACACCGAACAATCTGTTCCCTATGAAAGGAATTCACCTAATTATTACTTTCTTTTAAGGGAAGGAGAGAAAGATGAAAAGGGAGAAAAGGTGGAGAAGAGGACGAAGGGAGAGGAGTGGGGAGAAGAAACTGACAATACTAGTTGCAAAGTAATGGAGACCATTACATCCTTCATTATAGACAGATAGTTCCTTGGTAATCATAGTTAATATTCTATAAACTACCATGGTAAAGGTAGTAACTCAAAATATTACTCTCAGCAGATTCTGTGATAAATTAGATTCACAAAATGGCAACAATTAATCTATGAATACAATCTAGTTTCTCCCAGTCACCAAAGACAGAACTGATCTTCAGTAATCTCTGGCCACGGGCATTTATTGTTTTAAAACACTCTTGCAGAAGAGAATCCACAATCCCTTTTGGTAACTTTTGGTTACCTATTAAAATCCTCAAGGTTAGTCTGTGTTATTTGACTTAAACTCCTTTTCCACACGCCGCTCCTGCCCATTTTTCCCTATCTATTCCCTAGGAGATGAGAAACAAATAGTGAATTCAATGTAGCAAGCAATATTTACAGCAGCATTTCCCAAACTGCATAATTTCAACAAATTATATTTCCTTTGGTCTTTAAAAATCCTTGGCTGTGCCCAAGTTTTATCTACTGTTTGAAGCTTGAAGGCCCAGGAGGCTTAAGGAACAAAGTCTGGTTTTGACTTTTTAACACCAAAGCTCTGACATGAATTTGTGGTCACAAAGACAAAAAGGAGTGAGGCTTAAACCTCATAGGATTATTGAGAAAATTAAATGAGAATGTAGGTGGAAAAAACCAACATGGTGCCTCAAACAGTAGATTCTAAATAAACAGGCGATTTTGCTGTTAACTAAATGTATTTTGCAATTCTCCCCATAAAAAATCTTCTATTTCACTTAAGTTAGTCTGTATTGAATCACAGAGTAATTCTACCCATTTTTTAAAAACTACTTTTTAGAATTAATAAAGCATATAGTTGAAAATTTCTAGCAGTACAGTAATGTGGTTTTTCTAACCCCCCCAAACTCCCTACCCAGAGGAAATCATTTTTTAGAGTTTCTTGGGTATGTAATCCCATAAGAATATTCTATGTATAAGACATTCCCTTTTAAAAAGGACTACAGATATTAAAATACTTATAGGAATAGCAGAAATAAATTAAAAATTACTAAATCTGAAGAACAATTATTCTCAGAATGTCTCATTGAAAATCTTACCATATTCTTTCTGCACCCTAGTCTTCAGTAACTACACATGAACTGACAGAATACAGTAAGCAGCTGCTTCAGTTTAGTTGTCAAAATATCCATTCTAAAATCACAACATAAAGGCAAATGCCTGGGAAAACAACACGACCGACCCTAAAAACAAGAAAAGAGCAATGCTGAACAAATAATTGGTGCCAGAGAATATGAGTGTTAGAGGGAAAACTTCCATTCTCTCATTCAACAAATGTTCTCTTAGCACAGAGCATGTGCCCTGAGCTGTGCTCGGTGCCCTGGAAAAAGCAGTAACCAAGGTAAACATTGTATCTTCTCTCAAAGGGCTTTTCCAAATCCCCACTCCATGAATAAATTTCTTAAAAGCCCTAATATGACTATCCGGTCTTTATCTCTCAATGTGATAGGAAAGCTTGTTCTACTTCTGAATAACTCTAATGACTAGAGTACTTCCAAAGAGGGAGCTGATTTAGCAACTCCCTACAACAGTCCCAGGCAATGACAATACTGTGAATTGTTCATCCACATGAACTTATTTATACCTCATAACTTCTCTATACAGTGGTTTTATCCTCTGCTTTATATGGTTGAGGAAATTGAGGTTCAGAGCAGTTAGTAATTCACCTGAAGTTACACCTCAGTATCAGAAGCAGGCTTGAATTCAGGTCCTTATTCCAGAGCTACATAAGAGTTACTTCCTATACCATTGAGAAAATGTCAACTCTCTTCCAGATCATGGCCTTTCAAAGATCTGAAGGTGGCTATTACACATCTCCTAGCCTGCAATCTGTGCTTCTCCAAGGTACATAATGATCAACTTCTTCCACACCAACTAGCGATGCATTTGGAAAAAGACCTTGACCAAAAGTGGGAAATATTAAATACAAATGAGTTTTTATGGCTAAGAAAGTTCAAAGTGAGTCGGGAGGTCATTCCAGAAGTTATGCTTATGCATGTCTCAGCAAGATCTCACTGACTGCGGCAGTAAATAGTGCCTCAAACAGCAGGACTCCAAAGGGCTCTAGAGACATCTAGACACTATAGGCAGGGCAGACAGGCTCAGCAATTCAGAACAGTCAGTGGGCCTTACTTTGGAATTTATGCTCCCCAGTGTAACAGAGTTAGATTCATTTATAATTTCCCTACACATGGCTCTTCTGCCCCTTTTATTTGAACCTATAATTAGCAATATACTTGATAAATATATGTCCCAGAGACTTAAATCTTTGGTCTGTTTATGTGCTGGTTGAGCCCCAAATCTCAGTAGAGTTGCAATACTTACTCTCCAGTTCACTGGATTCACCCAGGACAACTAACAAGGAGATGATGATAGACAACAACCATCCCAAGGAACAGAGAGTGCCTGCAACTGCAAGCAAAACAG
>PVKH010044358.1:0-10601 GCA_004027955.1 Chaetophractus vellerosus | reverse complement strand
TAGGCAGACTCATAGAACTCATTCAAAGTATTCCCACAGTTATGGTTTATTACATTGGAAGGGTACAGATTAAAACCCGCCAAGGGAAGACACACATGGATCAGAGTCCAGGAAATTTCCAAGTTGCAAACCTTCCAGTTGTCCTTTACTAGTGGAGCTATGGATAGAGCTAACTTTTCCTGGCAATGATGCATAATGATACATCAACTAAGGAAACAAATTAAGCCTCTGGGTTCAGAGTTTTTACTGGCACTTGGGGAAGTCATGGACACCCTTAGCAGCCTAATCCCAGTCCTCAAATAACCCCTGACTCCTTTTTCTCTCTTGCTTGTTTGCATGCAGGTGTTCAGTTTGTTTCCATTTTGCAAGAAACCATAAGCATCCCAGGGCAGATGCTATATCTGAAATATGGAAAAACAAGCTACCCAGAAATGGAATGACCTAGGAGTATCTTGAACCTGAAACCAGGAGCAAATAGCCCCAGCTGTTTCCAGGGTAGAAACTGCACACAGGTTGCTTGATGCATGCTTTTTGCTCAGAGGTGGGATCCTGCCCCCTGAGGTGTATAAAGATGCAATACCTGGGCAGTGCAGGTGTCCCTAATCTCTGACAGGAAGGGGGTCATGTCATCCACGGACCCTGACCCGAGCAGTTGGTGTCCCCAGGGACTGGCCCTGATGGGCCCTCTTCCCTTGCTCTTTTGGTCCTTTTGTGATGTGTAAGTAATAAAGTGGTCATTTGCTGAAAATCTCTGTTATGACTGAGGCTGTGTTCCCACAACACATCATATAGCAACTTGCTTCACAAATATTGGTACAGCTAGCAGGGTGCATGGGAAAGTATGGAGCGGGCTGATTCTTTGGAGCTTCTTTTCATCAAAATTGCATTCCTTTTGTTATATACTATCTGGTGCATCTTGGAGAACACAGGACTCATGTCTCTTTGGACTTAACTGAAGGGTCATCCTTGCCCAGCCTGGGTAGAGGTACTAACTCATGGCTGGGAAACCTAGGGCATGCTATCTACATCCTTTGGGGGAAGGATGGTGGTGAATGAGATTTTGAGAATCCCCCTATAAATGCCAGAGATTTATCCCACTGGTTCCGCTCAGATATCAGTGAGATGGGGGCTTCTAACACCTGGCTGGTGGCCTCTTATATCTGTCCTTATTCTGGCACCAGGCATACCTATGCTCAGGCCACTCAGACTGATCTTGTGGTTAGTGTGAGGCCAGTCATTATTTCAGGAGACTATTAGACATGAAGATAGATACCTAGAAGTGAAAATGAAAGGATGAGTCTCCACTAAGAAGGAGATATGGGATATGAAAGATAGGTATGGACAGAAGCCTGGAGAAGACCTCCTTTTGTGGCTGTTCCAACTTTATGGTGAGGGTGCCACTACCACCCTGATCAACCAGGCTGAATAGAGGAGTCTTGGCCACCTTTTGTCTAACCCCATCCTTGAACAAATTCTTAGTCAGTTGGAGTTAAGGGAGGAGGAGGCAAGGGGTGGGGAAGGAGTGACTGAAGGTGTAACCATTCCAACTCTTCAGCCATAGCCTCTGTTTGACTGGATCCTTCAGGGAGTCAGGTGAGCATATTCCACTCTGGGTGACTTCCACAGAATTCCAACTAAGCCTTAGAGAAACAAGGAGGAAGCTATGGTCACACTGCAACAACTGGGTGTTGGTGCATGGATATTCCATTCCTGCTGGTAGGCCCTCACCAGATTCCCATTTCGTGGTGGACATTGATGATTTCATTAGAAAGGGGCCCATTGAATGAGGCAACAAGCTAGTTCCCTTCCTACCCTATGTGTTTCCCTGGGAGTTGTGACTGAGCAGGTATATCATAAGCTCCCTGCTTAGGGAAAGATCTCCTTTTTAGGAGGGTGTAACTGTCATGGTAACTAGACTACCTGCCAGATCAGTGGGTGGTTTGTACCTGTCTGTTAACCCAACAAAATCCTGAGACCCACAAGCTGGGTCAGCAGTTGCCCCTTTCTCTCAGCACCCCCACTTGTTGAGCTGTTCTTATGGCTACTAGAGCACTGGGTTCCAAAGGACACCATAGATGGGGATCTTCAGTGGAGAATTTTGAGAAAAATATAAATGGGAAGGAGGGCCATTGGCTCAGTAGGTACACTCTGCCCTTGACCAATCCCCTCTCCACAATCCCCAGGCAGGGGCAGTAGAAAAGGAAGATCTCAAAGATCTCCTGCCTCTCCCTTTGGCCCCAACTGAGAAGCCTGGCCCAAGACCCATGCCAATTAGTTCCTCTGACAGAAGGAGGGAGCAACAGGAATTCACAGACCCATGAGTTTTTGAACCAGAAGTTCCCACACACAGCCCAGCATTACTTCTCCTTTGAGAGACAACTTCTGGCATGCCATTGGGCCTTAGTGGAAATGGAAAGGATTACTGAGAGTTCCCAGATCCTCCTGAGGCCAGAAATCCCCATGATGTCCTGGGTCCTGGGTAATCAGTTCACTCATCAGCTGCCCACAACAGAGTATCATAACATGAAAGTGAGAAATTCATGGTCACGCTCACCTGGGCCCTTAGGGAATGACTCACTTGCATGAACAATTGGCAGAAACCACACCCCCCCAACAATGATCCTGTTGCAACACCAGATGGGGATCCTTCCCTCCCTGCATTGGATCCTGGGGACACAACTCAAGAATGCCCTACCAGATGCTGAGAGCTGGTTCACTGATGGATAAGCCAAGCTGAAACCATCTGGTATTCATTGGGAAGCAGCTGCTGTTTCCTTGCCTTGGGCAGACTATATACCATCTCTGGCCCAACACTCACATACTGGAAGTTAGTTGGCAACATCTACCCCTGTTTGGGTCCACCAGTTTCCTTGGAAATGGTCCAATTTTCCTGGCCTCACATTTGAACTAACATCAGAAAGTCCTTCATTTATACCCTGGGACGAAGATAACAGCACAGTCATTGGAGGTGCACTTTTCTTCCCCATACCCCTTGACAACCTGTCAGATGCAAAAACTCATGGTATTATAGAAGTGGCAAATGGCTCAGTCATCTTTCCATTAGCATTGCCGCCATGACCAGTGACTCTCTAGGGGTGGGCTATGCCCTTCCAGGGTTTATCTTCCTTTGTGGAAGAAACAAGCTTCCCACCACCTGGGCCACTCCCTGCACAGGTTAGTTGAACAATGATGGACCAATACACCCTCTGGTTTTGACTGTTCCCTTGAAAATTCATAACCAATCTGAGATTTCTCATTGGACTGCTCCCTTCACTTCATTATCCAGAGCAAAATGTGATTTGCCTAAGGCAGAGGGGAGGAGTCCATGATTCTGGACTTTCCTCTTTTAACAGATTATTATTTCCTTGGCTGGGATTAAGTGCAAATAAATGAACACATGATACATAATCTGTCAGCCACCTTGGCTGATATCACTGAGTTCACAGCACAAACCCCTCAGGCTCAACAAAAATCTTTAGACTCTCTAGCCAAAGCAGTGCTTGATAATTGCATTGCCTTAGACTCCCTGCTAGCCCAACAAATAGACATCTGTACTATTGCTAACACCTCCTGTTATATGTGGGTTAATACCTCAATGGAGATAGAACAAGAGGTTACTAAATTCCAACAGCAGGCCCACTGACTGCAAAATGTACAAGCAGATTCTATGTGGGACCTCTTCAGTTGGCTCCTAGGGTAGAGGATTGCAGGGCACGGAGGCAATCATTACTTCAGACAGGCCTGATCATGCTTAGAGTAATGATATGCTTAGGAATCATCAAAGCCCCCCTACTGCAGCTGCTGGTGTTCCCAAATCATTACTGTGAACATTATTGAGAGCCATGGGCCAGTAGGCCAGAACCATCTTTGCCTTTGTGTCTGATATGGAGGAGTTGGTGAGGCCTGGTTGAGAGGCTGAGGGGTGGACTGCTGGAGAAGTCACAGACATACTCAGCATCCATCTCCTTACCTACACCCACCCCCCTTTCCACTCTTGCTTGTTTGTGTGCAGGTATTTAGTATGTTTCTACTTTGCAAGAAATCTCAAGCAGCCAGGGAGAGAGGTTAAAACTCAACCATGAAGAAAGAAGCTACCAGAAATGGAACGGCCTAACTGTACCTTGAACCTGAAACCTGGAGCAGACAGTCCCAGCTCATTGCCAGAGCTGAAACTCTACACTGAGGTTGCTAGATGCATGCTTTTTTGCTCAGTTATAAGGCAACCTCCCCTGAGGTGTATAAAAATACAGCACTTGGGCAACACAGTTGTCCCTCATCTCCAACATGAGGGGTATGTGGAGACACCAAGTATTGACCTAGACCTGAACAGTTGGCCTCTCCAGGGGACTGGCCACAATGGGACTTCTTCCTCTGTTCTTTTGGATTCTTTATGCTGTGTAAGTAATAAAGCAGTCATTTGCTGAAAATCTATGTTGTGCTTAAACCTGTGTTCCCATGATTCATCATGTGGCAACTCACTCCGTAGTACTTAGTTATATCAGCATGATTGACTACAGGGCTGACCTTTAGTCTCCAACCCCTGTGAGAGTTGAGCTGAAACCACATGACTGGCCTTTAGTCTGCAGTCCCTCCAAGGGCCAGGCTGATGCCACCTGGCCCAAAATCCCTACCATTGTTAGACTAGTTGGTGTGTCCAAGGCCTCCAGGTAAACAAAGACACAGTTATCAGGCAGAACATTCCTAGGACTTAGAGATCAACTCCCAGTAGCTGAGGGTAGATCACTCTTGGGGTAGATTATTTCTTTACTATAAAACATTAATTTCAGTCCTAAATTACCATAATCCATTAGCCAATGCCAAAGATCTCTGTAGATTTAACCAATATGATGATTACTTTGGTTCTGCTTTCATTACAATAACTATAGCCACCTTGTCTCTGGAAATTAAGTGCTGCCACTTGCTCCCTGCCAGCCTGAATTCCATCATCCTCATTGAATTCATGGAGCTCAGTTAGTTTTATGTCAGCTTTCCCTATTCTGACCTGTAAAGATTGTTGAGGGGATGCCACAGCTCCCATCGACAATGGAATTCTTAAATTCTTGGTGAAGGCAATTATGTTTGTGTCTTTTGTCTTTTCTCTAAGTTGCAAAGATTTGGCCATTTTATTGGGTTTTAAAAAAAATCCTTTTGGTTTATTGATATGTAGTAATTTTTGATTTTGTATTTATTAATTCATTTGAATTTCTCTAGATTTAATTTATATTTCTCCTTGATTCTAGAATTAAAATTTGGCTTTTTTGTTTTAAACTTTCTTCATTTTTAATAAATGTTTTTAAGTTATGATTATTCTTCTTTTTACCACCTCTGTTATCATATTGGACTGTATCCATAGGTTTGATAGACAGTTTTCTTGTCATTAATTTTTTCATAGTTCAAAACCACAGTTTTGATATCTTCTTTAATCCAAAAAATATTTACAAGAGGGCTTTTAATTTCTAAGTGCATGTATTTTTTAAAATCTATTCTTTTCTTGTTAATATCTACTTTTTTAACAAATCAATTTTATTGATACATATTAATAAAGTATACAATTCATCCGAAGAGTACAGTCAATGGTATTTGGTGTAATTACATAGTTGTGCATTCATCACTTCAATTATTATTAGAGCATTTTCATTATTTCAATAATAATAATAATAATAATAAACAAAAAACAGACAGACAAGAAAATCCTTCACCTCTCAGTCTCTCTGTGTTTCCCCGGCGGTACATAGCTGCTATTTCTGGCTACTCTTGCACAATTATTTATTTATTTATTAAGTAGTTTTATTAAGATATATTCACATACCACACAATCTATCCAAATGTATAATCAATGACTTTTAGTATAATCACAATGTTGTGCATTCATCACCACAAAAAATTTTAGAACAATTTCATTACTTCAAAAAGAAAAACTCCACACTCCTTAGCATTCCTTCCCCAGCCCTACATAACCACTTACCTAATTTCATCTTTATAAACAGATTTTTATTTACCTTTTATACTTCTATTGTATTGTTGTGAGAGTATGTATTATGTATGTTTTTTTCTTTCTTGAACTTTTTGAGATTTTATTTTAGGTATGACCTAATGTATGGACAATGCTTATAACTCTTTGTGTTTGAAAAGCAACTGAATCCTCTACTTTCTGGACTAAGATCTGCTCTTCCTATTTCCCTTCTTCTCCTCTCCACCTCTTCTCCCTCCTCCCACCCTTAATACCACCAATTTCAAAATTCTGCTCTGGGTTTCTATTTTAACATTCCAACATTAAAATATTCATAGGGTAATAGTCGTCACCATTTTATTTCCCCACTTCTTTCTCCCTCTCCACCCATTTCAGTGAGACTTCTAATAAACTTTCATTTTTGAGATTTCTCTTTCTTTAACGCTAATTTCTAGGCATATTTGGAATTTTTATTCTAAACTATTTATTTACTTTTCCTTGCATTACAACTTTGCTCTTTTCATAATACGTTTTCAATGTTTATTTATACTTCAAAGATTGCAACAGATTTTTTAGTTTTTAAAATATTTACTAGGCTATTTGCTCACCGTTGTTTATTGTACACTCAATTTGTCACTAACTTGATATATTTGTTATGAATTCATTTATTATTTGCTTCTTTAAGTTGTTTCCTCAGAAAAAGGTAATATATTTTGTGATTGTATAAAATGTATTGTCTTGCCCTCCCGTAGGGATGATATCTTGGCTGGCAAAGAATTCTTGGAACTTTCTCTTTTTCTCTCAAAAGACTGTAAATGTATTTCTCTGTCTTCTAGATTTCCAGGTGAGAAATTCATCCTGATTTCCTTCCCTAGTGTGTGTGTGTATGTGTGTGTTTATGTCTGAACGTGTGTAATTTTCTTTTTATCTTTGGAATTCATTGTTTATATCAGATTTTGTCAAAATGTGTGTCCATCAAAAATTAATTATGCTTTATATTTTTCACTTATATACTTTGCAGTTACCATAGGGTTAAAATTTAACATCTTAAATCTATAACCATCAAATTTGATTTGATACCAACTTATCTTCAAGAACATACACATTCACTATTTCTATACCCCTTTGTCTCCTTACCTTTTTAAACTTGTCACAAATTATATCTGTTCACATTATATGTCTGAACCATAGATTTATCATTACTTTTTATGCATTTGCATTTTAGCACCTTTATCAGAGGTCATCTTTATTTCTTTATGCCACTTTGATCCACTGTCCAGTGTCCTTTCCTTTTAGTCTGAAGAAGTCTCTTTAGTATTACTTATAGGGCAGGTCTGGTGGCATTGAACTCCCTCAGCTTTTGCTTCTCTGGGAATGTCTTAATCTCTCCTGCATTTTTGAAAGGAAGTCTTGCTGGATATAAAACTCTTGGCTGGCAGTTGTTTTTGTTCAGCACTTTACATGTTTCCTACCACTACCTTCTTGCCTCTATGGTTTCTGATGAGAAATCATCACTTAATCTCATTGGGATTCACTTGTACATTACTGGTTGCTTTTGCAGATTTCAGAACTCTCTCCTTATCCTTGGAATTGGGCAATTTGTTTACTATGTGTCTGGGCATGGTTCTTTTTGAGTTTATCCTGTTTGGGGTTCCCTGGACTTCTTGAATGTGCATATTCCTGTCTTTCATTAAATTTGGGAAGTTTTCTGACATTATTTCTTTGAATATTTTCTGCCCCTTTCTCTTTCTCTTTCTTCTCTTCCTGGGGCTCCCATAATGCGTATATTAATGTACTTAATGGTGTCCCACAGGTCTTTTAGGTTCTCTTCATTCTTTTTCAATCTTTTTTCTTTTTGTTCCTTTTGGCATTTGATATTATTTATGAATTCCAAAGAGAGATATTGATTATGTTTGTAAACTGGTCTGTTCCTCTGGGCATGATATCCTTTGATTGATTTAAATTCAAAGACTTTATGTTTACATAATTAAGTCATGATTAGGGCTTTGATTTGAGCACATCATCAGGGCATGAAGGGTTGAGTCCCTGCCCTCTTGGTGGGCTATGTAAATGGACACTCACTCAAGGAGAACAGAGAAGTAGACACATAGAGAAGATACACAGAGGAAGAGAGACAACTCTGTAGACATGGCAGAGGCCTGGGAAGAGAGATGAGCCATTTGTCTGATAGTTTACAGCTGACCTTGTGAAAAGACCAGTGCAGCTGAGCCCAGAAAGAAATGAGCCCTGGGAAGAGAGATGAACCCTATACCAGCGTACAGCTGAGATCAGAAGAAGCTGGATACATGGAGACTTAAGAGGAAAGAGAAAGGCTGAACCCTCGCAGACATTGCCCACCATCTTGCTTCAACACGTGGCAACAGACTTTGGGTGAGGAAGTTCATCTTATGGTACCCTGAGGTGGACTTCTACTCTTTAAGGCCTGTAAGCTTCTACCCCAAATAAATAGCATTTATAAAAGCCAACAGATTTCTGTTACTTTGCATCAGTACCCCTTTGGCTGACTAATACATTCCTCACCCTGAATTATTTCAATTCTCTTATATTTCAGATTATTGATTCTTTCTTCTGCCACCTCCAATCTGCTTTTGAAACCATCTAGGTAATTTTTCATTTAAGTTTTTGTGTTCTTCAAGTCCAGTATTTCTGTTTGGTTCCTACTGAGAATCTTAAAGAGATTACCATATTGTTCCTTCACTGTTTCCCTCATAGCCTTTAGTTCTTTTTCTGTTTTTCCCTTTGTCTCATAGAGCATACTAAGGATCATTTTTATAGGTCTCTATCTGGTAATTCCAAAGTCTAGTCTTCTTCATTGTTAGTTTCTGGATTTTTATCTTGTTCCTTTGGATGGCCTATCATTTCCTGTTTCTTTATTTATCTTGTAATCTTTTATTGTACATTGTACATTGTAATATTTTAAAATATTAACTCTAGGATTTAGTGCCAGGACTGTCCCTTAAGCTTGTATCCGGCTAGTGATTGGCAGAGATTTTCTGGAATACTAAAAGCTAATCAAAACAAAGCGACTAAAACAAAAAGTATCTTTCACTGTCTTTTCAAATTGGCTCAGCTTTGGTTAGTGGTTTTCTTTAGAGTATAGCCCTCCTATCTAGAAGATCAGCCTGAGGCAAATGCAAAGTGCAATGTTGTCTCTGTCTTATATGAGACACTGTGGAGCACAGAGCCAACTTCTATTCCTTGGCTTTTGCTTGTTAGAGGCCTTAGGAATTCCCAGTCTATAGTTTCCAAGAATTTGAGTGAATACCCCAGCTACTCCCTTTGAAATAGACTTTCACCCCCTCTTGGATGCTCTTTTGAGTGACTTAGTGAGGTAGTCCTTTGCCCCATATCACTTCAACTTAATTGTTTCTCACCCTGTACCAGCTGTCTGCAAGCTGCTTTTCTGCTTTTAGGACAAATTTTGAGATAATATCCCTGGCTCAGTCTCTCAGACTTCCACCCGATAGATTGGAATTGACATACATGCACCTCTTTTTGCATTCTGCTCCCTGTGGAATAGGGCCAGGGACCCACATTGATAACACAAGCTGGCTCCACCTTGTATTGTGGAAGAGATGAGAGAGGGGCCAGCAGAGGTACGAGGAGCTTCTTCTATGGTTTTTGAAGCTGTGTTTTCTTGATTCAGCACTTGCCTAGTTAATGCAGCACTTTAACTGTGTTGTGTAGTTTTGAGGAAGGTTACTGTCTTTAAGATTATTCTGCTGCATCTGCTCTAGGGAGTTTGGAATAATACCACCCTCAGAGCCAGCCCCCAGTGATCTGACATAGCTGATCAAAAGTAGTGAACAGATTGCACATACCAGAGTTTGGAGGACTAGATTTTTATGTCTCATTCTGGCACCAGCAAGCTCTGCCAGGAACTCAAGATTCATACCCCTTGAATTTGGGGGAAGGGGTATGGTAGCTGCTTCAGGCAGGATGAAACTCACCTGCATTTATTGTATTTTGCCAGCCTCTTCCCTGTGCTCCTCCCTGAATGGTGCACAGTATTCTGCTAGCCTCCAGAGTTTCAAAGTAGTTGATGCAGATAGTTACTGCCAGTTTAAGAGTTGTCCTGGTGGAGGAACTGATCCCTGGAGTTTCCTATTCCACCATCTTCCCACAATCCTCCACTCTAATCTACTTTATATCTCTATCAATTTGCTACTTTTAGTCATCTCTTTAAGTGACAGCACACAATATTTGTCCTTATGTATCTTCCTTATTTCACTGAGCATACTGTTTTTAAGGTTATTCCATGTTGCAGCATGTCTCATAACTTCATTATTTCTTATAGCTGAATAATAATTTATTTTGTGTGTATACCAAATTTTGTTTTACCATTCATTTGGGATGGACACTGGTTTGCTTCCACCTTGTAGCTATTATAAATAAAGCTTCTATAAACATTGGTGTACAAGTATCTCTTTGAGACCCTGTTTTCATTTTCTTTGTGTATATACTTATAAGTAGAAATGCCAGGTCACATGGTAATTCTATATTTAATGTTTTGAGGATCTGCTATGTTGCTTTCCACAGAGGCTGCACCATTTTACATTCCCATCAACAATTCCCTAGAGTTTCAATTTCTCTGCATCCTCTCCAACATTTTTTATTTTCCATTTTTTTT
>PVKH010044357.1:0-10615 GCA_004027955.1 Chaetophractus vellerosus | reverse complement strand
CTGGATGCTCCCAGATGGTGCAATCTGGCCTGTAGTTTTGCACAGCAGGCTGAGCAAAGACGGAGGAGCTCAAGGTGGTATGTAGGTGGGAGCTGTCTCCCTGACCCCAGGGGTGAAGAGAGGAGGAGGCTGTGTTTGGGGCCTGTCAGCTGGAGTACACAGTCTCCCTGGGACAGGCATGTAGCAACCCTGAGCCCTTTCAGGCACTAAACTCTTCAGGCCTGAGAATGGCAAACGTGGCTTTAAGATGCCCCTTTCCCCCAGGCCTATGCCCACTCTTTGAAGGAAGGCCTCATCTCCGCTGATTTGTGATTTACTGATGTTGGGCTCTGGGCCTGCTCAGGGTTCTGGCTACTGATGGTCACAGCCTGACCAGGCAGCTGCTTGAGCCACACGTGTGGCTAGTAGGCTCTCGCCAGTCCACATGTCCCGACCTCTGGGGTACAGCACCGACGCACCACGGGGGAGGTGGCAAAGGTGCTGTACCCCATGCCCCTTGTCAGGCATCTTGGCAGTGAAGGGTCACTGCACCGTGGCCCCCTCCTTGGGGCCCAAAGATCCAGGTCTTTGCCTGCCCCATCAAATGTGATGACCTTGCACTCTTCCCCCTCCATCAAGAGGCTCAAACAGCTTCTTGCAACTAACATTGGTGGCTGTGGGTGGGGTGGAGGTGGCCTAACAGGTCTTAATCCTCACTCTCTTTGTCCTAATGTTTGGAGACTCATGGGGCAAAAAGCTATCCTAGAGTTCATCTAGTCTAAGTCTGTCATTTTACATAATAGAAAACTGAGGGCCAGAGCAAATGACAAGCTTAGCGCTCAGGGCTACTCAGCAGCTTGTGAAAAGGGTCTGAGTTTCCTGGCACAAGGACCAGTGTGTCCATGTGCACTGTAATTCGGCAAGCCCCCTTCCAGAGCCAGATGCAGCGGGTGGTGTGTGGGAGATGAGATGGATTGTGGCCTCCTGAAAGCCGCCATGTGAACGTGGAGGTTTATTCCAGTCACATAGATTTTCTCTCCCTAATCCTCACCCCCTCCTTTTTTTTTTTCCTTTTCAGCAGCAGTTATAAAATCCAGGAAATAAATGTGGAATGATGGCCTATAAAGGGCTTAGTTAGTGCTGTGACCTGCTGAGTTATGTAACTCCTATTTATTATCAGCCTTGGATGAAGTTTCTATTCAAGCATTTCACTAAGCTGATTCCGTGACATTTCCTTTAGCCTTGTTCAGAAAGCAGCAGCGCAGAAATTCCTCTGCAACTTCAAAGACCAGAAATTGGTGGTGTGGATGTTTTTTAAAATTCCCTTCTTTTATCCCTTCGGCCAGTATTTCTTTCACCCATCTCAATCTCCACTTGCTTCAACAAAGTTCCAGCTTCTGGATCCTCTGCCTTCCTTTTGCCCCCCCACCCCCAAGCTAAAGGCTGTTTTAGTGAAGGCTGAAAGTTTAGTGCCCTTGGTGAATGAAAGGGATGAGGAGGTGACCCAAGGCTACGAGAATATAGAGGCAGCCTAGTGGAAAGAGCACTTATAAAGTCAAGAGTTCTAGCCCCCCTCTGCAGCTGGGTAAAAGCCATTCTTGGCCTCACCTTGCTTGTTACTAAAGTTTACCTTATCTGTACAGTTTGACTCCCAAGTAAACATCCTCCTTGGCCTGGCCTGCCTTACTGGGGTAGACAGTTTAGAGGAAGATGAAGGGGAAGGATGCAGGGCTGAGGACCTTTGGGGCGCTAAAACACATGGTGCCACCTTGTGTTCAAAAGGAAGTGGCACCCAGCTTCTCCCAAGCCAAGAGGCTTGAAAAACAAGCTTATTTCGCCTTCCCCAGGCATCCCACCCCCTTAGCTTCCTGCTCTGGGAGGGGAGGTGTTAGAAAGCCAGGATCCTCCCCAATTAAATCTTTACCTCTCAGCTCTTCTCTTCTTTCCCAAGTGATGCCAAAGGAATCTTAGGGAGCTCTCAGACAGCTTAGAGGCCACCCTAAAGTGGATTCTTGGAGGACCCTCTCAGAGTTCAAGAAGGAAAAGATAGATACTAGAAGAAGACAGTTCCCCAGGCTCCAAAGAATGCAAGTCTATCTCTTCCTAATTAAGATATATTCCTCCCATCCATGGAGATGATTTTTTTGATGCCTCAGCAATAACGGGTGCATTAAACAAAGCAGTTTGTTTGTGAATATTCTCGCTGCCCAGAATTTTGTGATAATCAGGGTAGGCTAAACATTCGCTATATTAGAAACCATGCGTGTGTCCCCAGACCTAATTTTTCTCCCTAGGTCTGGCTTTTAGAATGCTGGTGATAAACCAAGCCTGATTTATTACGTGACCATCCTGTATAGGAAATGACTGTAACTCTCAGTCTCTTTGATCAACCTTGGGAGATACAGCAGGGGGCGGGGGGTGGATGTGGCTCAAATGGTTGGGCACCTGTCACTCATATGGAGGGACCTGGCCTCAATCCCTGGGACCTCCCGGTAAAAATTAAAAAAAAAAAAAAAACTATAGAAAGTGCACAGGTGCGCCACCAGGCCCCACCAAGCCACACAGCAAGATGATGACATAACAGGAGAGTGACACAAGGGAGAGCCAAGACGAGATGTGCCGAAAAACCAGGAACTAAGGTGGAGCAGGCAGTAGGTCACCTCTCTCCCACATTGGAGGTTCTGAGGATTGAATCCCGGGGAAGACAGGAAAAGGATGAGAAGAAAGGGCAGGAAACAGACACAAAGAATTGCCCAACGAATGGACACAAAAACAGCAAAAATGGGGGGGGGGCAGGGAAATGGATAAAAGTAAATAAAAAAAAATAGGATGGGAAAAATACAGCATATATAAGGTATGGACTACAGTTAGTACTGTAGTAATATTTTGATGATATTCTTTCATAATTTCTAACAAATGTTTCACAACAATGCAAGGTATTGGTGGTGGGGTGATGTGTGGGAACTCTGTATGGTGAAAGGCATGTTTGTTTTATAAGTTCACAACTTTCCCTATCCACTTATTGTTTATGTATGTTCATGTATGAATGATATACTTCAATAAAATTAAAAAACAAACACACACAAAAACAAAGCACTTCTTAACAAGAGGTATAGGTCCTACAAATTCCCTCCATTAAAGATTTGGGGACATTTGTAAATGTTAGGAGCTGGTTGGGCAGGAAGGCTACTAGTCCACATAACCCAAACTGCTGAGGCTAGTTCTCTAATAACTTTTGTTGGGTCAGTGGCAGGGGAGGGACTCAGACTTAGGATTGTTTACCTTGACATGCTTTTTGAGATGCGGACTTCTGGCTCACATCATATCACACCAGAGGGGTCTTTGTAAGGAAGGGTCATCAATTTGAAGCCCCAGAAACATGGCCTTAATATGAGACAAACCTCGGCTGTGTGAAGCCCAGGACTGGGTTTCTAAATCAGCCCAAAACCTACTCAGAGACATCTTCCAGTTTCTGCTCATCTCTAGTCAGGCTCTTGTAGGAAGGACAAATACTTAAGATGCCTCTGTGAATCAATACAGGATTCCTTTCCAGTAAAGAACACATCAAACCTCTGCTCCCAGTTTACTAACAGCCCCAGGTAAACTCTCCAAGATAGAAATGTAAATAGCCTACATAATAAAAGCCTGCTTCCACAGAAGTAGAAGAAGGCCAAAATGTAGCAAACAGCAAATAGGTAAAAACCCAATCCCGGATTTGGAAACTCCTGTAAATTGTTTGGGGCTAGGTAAAGGCAGAGGAAAGTATGCTTGATAAGAAAGGGCAATAGAAGAAACTGAAGCTTCAGTGAAGATACAAATATTTAACTGTTGAGTAGTAATTTATCTCATTTAATTTTTCCAACAATTCTATGAATGAGATATCATTATCACAATGTTGAAGAGGAAATTGGAGTTTTTGAGTGATGACTCCACTCTCTTAGGGCATCTCTGCAGCAGAGATAACCTACAAAAATCTTAACAGATGGAGGTTTGCATGCTTGCTTGGGAAAGAGGTAATGCTAAGCTTTTTGACCATATAGGAAATATATAGCTCTTCTTGCCACCACTCTACACACACTGTTATGCAGGGAAGGGTGAGGCAATGAAGAATGGTCGTTCCTAAAAAATCCTATAGACCTAAAGTACCTCTGCTTCTAACATAGTTTTTTAGGCAGACAAGGTCAGAACAGTGATAAACAGACCGAAACTAAGAATATTCTGCATTAAATAGATATTGCAGACAGTATTTCTAGTTTTCATCACATTACAAAATGGCCAAAGTAGATACCATACCAATATCATTTGTTCAACCACTGCTTCTAATGTACAGCCATGATACTTGATTATACTTCATTTCCATATCCACTTCCCTTTACTAGCCTAATCTTCTTGAAGGTAGGAACTGTGTCTTACTCATCTTCAAATACCTAACACCTGGGAACCTCAAAAGTCTGCTGTTGGTGCCTACTAGAGGGCAGGTGGTGTGCTGGTTGCTATTGCATGCATGACTTCATTTAGCCATCACAAGGACCCTTGGCAGTGTTATTCTCTTTTTACAGTAAGGGAACTGGATAGTTAAGTGACTAGTAAAGGGTCAGAGAATTAGGAAAAGGTACACCTAGGATTCAAATCCAGTCCTCCTGACTTGAGAACTAGTGCTTTCCCCAACATACCTGTGGTAGCCTCTAGTGTTGTGTTAAGCTGGCTATTTATACCATACAACTAGGAATGGAGGATAATGGCTCCAAAGGGTTGCTCTGTGGATCACATGTGAATTTAAGGGGTAAGTACTTTGAGGAAAAAAAAAACCAAAAGCTAAACAAATGCAAGCTAGTCATGATAACAACTAAAGAGTTATGATGGGTTTTTTCCCCCTCTTGAAAAATCATGAGAAAAGAGCTTTGCCAAGTGAATACAATCAAATGGCAGACGAAACATTCCCTTTAAGCCTTTAATGGAGCAGTAAGTTCAAAGTACCCCAAACTTCAATTATCTAAGAAACAAAAAAGAAAAAGTACTGGGTTGAACCTGGGGTGAGCCTACTGGTGGGTCACCATGTATAGGTTATAACCAGCTAATAATGAATGAACCTTGTGGTCCTGGAAAACAGATGTTGGTGAATCCAGCTGGGCTGGTCCTGAGTTCTTAATAAGCAGCTCCAAAAAAGAGGATCAGAATCACCTGGGCAACTATTTTTCCAAATTCACTAGTGAAGTCTGACATTCCTGAGGTAAAGAGGAAAAAGGAAAAAAATCTGTATTCTGGAAAAAGCTCCTGGGGTGATTTCAGCCATACCTCCCTCTCCTGGCCTGGTTGAGAACTGCAGCTTTTTGTTGCTGTCCCTGGAGGTATAGCTGAGCTGGGGCTTATTTTATACTTCTCCTTGAGGCTCTGTAGAAGTCAGTGTTATATTTGTATATGACTAAAAGAAGGAGTTGAAGATCTAGTTCTTTTTCTGTAGTGTTGTTCTGATAAATTGTTAAGTAGCCAAATTCCACCCATCGGATACCTACCTGGATGTTTGAAAAAGGAATCTTGCTCTGGGCCTCATGTGGGATTGGGCAACACTGGACCTGCAATCAGGTATAGTTCTTCTCTGTATAGCCAACAAACCAAGAAATATTAGAGCCGGGGACACAGAACAAAAGACATTTAGAGTTAGGATTTTTTTCTACATCAATACCATCTTCCTTTAACAAATGAGAAGACTAAGATCCAAAGATGTTAAAGCAGTATCCTCAACCTAATTTACACATCACACTAACCCACGACACTTTATAGATGCCCAGGTTCAGACCCCGCAAGACAGCCTGCCTCAATAAATTTGAGGCCGAGTTTTATGCCTTTGTAGATGATTCTGGGGTGCTATGTTAAGAGTGACTTGCCCAGGGTCACTGTAGGGGCACAGCCTGGACAGAAACCAGGTCTACAGCCCTCTTTCCCACTATACCACAATGTCTCTCTGAAGAAAACGAATTTAAAACTAAACTGTATTCCAAATAAATGAAATACGTGATACTGGATGGGATCTAAGGATGGAGCAGAAAAGGCTCAAAGAGACATTGTTTGGACAAAAGAAAAAACTAGAATATAGATTGTAAACTTGATATCAATGTTAAATTTCTTGAACTTGATAACTGCACTTATGGTGATTACATAAGTGAATGTACTAGTTTGTAAGGAATGTACATGGAAGGATTATGTGTTCAAGGAGTATGATGTGTGCAACCTCCTCTCAAGGGTTCAGAAAATAGATTTTTTAAAAACTAAATTTGTTAATATTACTTAATATTTAAGGTAATTCTGAGAACTCCCCTTGATATGGCTTTCCTGACAAATTGGCAGTATCTGAAAATTAAGTCTATGGCTTTTTGTGACTTTCACGCTTACAATGAACACAAGAGGCCTGGGGGTTGATTAAGGAAGAGCTTGGGGGCTTCAATAATATTGCTCCATCCAAGTTTGAAAGGTAGTTCTACCACTAGATAGGACTGCAAGCTACAGTTCCAGTTATGAGGACAGTGCTCCTGTCCTGTTCCCCCAACAAAATTAATGTTTGCTGTCCTCCACTGCTACTCTTGCTTCTCATTAGGGACAAGTTAGATCAGGAAGATGACTGAATGGGCTCAAAAGAATTAGGTTTCCAAAACAATGACTTGGCAGGCCCCAGAGGACTAAGGAGTAGTTGGGTCTTGTAAAAGATAGGAATGAACCAGGTTATTAATTATATTCTAGATGATCCAACCTGACTGGACAGATGACTGTGCCTTCATCTAGGGAACTCTGCTATTAACATGTCAATCAGGGCTCCTTTTACAATCATATTAGAATTTCCCATTTCCTTAAAAGAGATCATAAGAAGATACTATGAACAACTGTATGCCAACAAATTAGACAATGTAGATAGATGAAAGGGGAAAATTCCTAGGAACATATGAACAACTCACTCTGACCCTAAAAGAAATAGCACACCTCAACAAACCAATCACAAGTAGAGACTGAAACAATCATCAAACAAATCCCCAAAATGAGAAGCCCAGGTCCAGATGGCTTCACAAGTGAACAAGTGAATTCTAACAAGCATCAAAGAAGATTTAACTCCAATCTTCCTCAAACTCTTCCAAAAAATTGAACAGGAAGGGACACTACCGAACTCATTCTATGAAGTCACTATCACCCTAATACCAAAGCCAGATAAAGATGTTATGAAAAAAGAAAATTACAGACCCATTTCCCTAATGAATATGGATGCAAAAATCCTCAACAGAATACTCACTAATCGAATCCACAACACATTAAAAGAATTATTCTTCATGATCAAGTGGGTTTTATCCCAGACATGCAAGGGTGGTTCAACAGAAGAAAACCAATCAGTATAATACACCACATTAATAAATCAAAAAAGAAAAATTACATAATCATCTCGATTGATGCAGGAAAGGTATTAGACAAAATACAGCATCCTTTCTTGATAAAAATACTTCAAAAGATAGGAATTGAAGGAAATTTTCTCAACATGATAAAGGGCACATATGAAAAACTAACATTGTACTCAATGGTGAAAGACTGAAAGCTTTTCCACTGAGATTGGGAACAAGACAAAGATGCCCACTGTCACCACTGTTGTCCAATATAGTGCTAGAGGTTCTCACTAGAGCAATCAGGCAAAAAGAAGAAAAGGAAGAAAAGGAAGAAAAGGAAGAAAAGGAAGAAAAGGAAGGGAAGGGAAGGGAGGAAGGAAGGAAGGAATAATAAAAGGTGTCCAAATTGGAAAGGAAGAAGTAAAACTTTTACTATTCTCAGACAATATGATCTTATACCTAGAAAGTCCCAAAAAATCTACAACAAAGCTACTAGAGCTAATAAATGAGTTCAGCAGAGTGGCAGGATACAAGATTAATATGCAAAAATCAGTAGTGTTTCTATATACTAGTAATGAGCAATCTGAGGAGGAAGTCAGGAAAAAATTTCCATTTATAATAGCGACTAAAAGAATAAAATATTTAGGAATAAACTTAACCAAGGACATAAAGCACTTGTATTCAGAAAACTATAATGGATTGCTAAAAGAAATCAAAGACCTAAAGAAATGGAAGAATATTCTGTGTTCATGGATTGGAAGACTATTGCTAAGATGTCAATTCTACCCAAATTGATATAGAGATTCAATGCAATCCCAACAAAAATTCTAACAGCCTTTTTAAAAGAAATGGAAAACCCAATTATCAAGTTTATTTGGAAGGGTAAGGGCCCCTGAATAGCCAGAAACATCTTAAAAAGGAAGAATGAAGTTGGAGTACTCTCACTTTTCGACTTGAAATATTACCTAGCTACAGTGGTAAAAACAGCATGGGACTGGCATAAAGAAAGACATATAGACCAATGGAACTGAATTGATGGTTCGAAACAGATCCTCACATCTACAGTCAAGTAGATGACAGCATTTTTGACAAGGCTGTCAAGCCCACCCACCTGGGGCAGAACAGTCTATTCAACAAATGGTGCTGGGAGAACTGGATATTCATATCCAAAAGAAAAAACGAGGACCCCTAGCTCACACCTTATACAAAAATTAACTCAAAATGGATCAAAGACTTAAATATAAAAGCTAGAACCATAAAACTTCTAGAAAAAATATAGGGAAACATCTTCAAGACGTAGATGGCAGTTTCTTAAACCTTATACCAAGAGCATGAGCAACAACAACAAAAAATGGATAAATGGGACCTCCTCAAACGTAAACATTTTTGTGATTCAAAGGACTCTGTAAAGAATGTAAAAAGGCAGCCCACTCAACGGGAGAAAATATTTGGAACCCACATATCGGCTAAGGGTTTGATTCCCATGCTATATAAAGAGATCATACAACTCAATAAAAGAACAAGCAGGGGAGTGGATGTGGCTCAAGCAGTTGAGTGCCCACCTCTCACATGGGAGGTCTCGGTTTTGGTTCCCAGTGCCTCCTAAAGAAGACAAACAAACAATGAGCAGACAATGGGCAAAATAAACAATGAGCAGACAACGAGCGAAAAAAAAAAAAACCCCAAAGCAGATAATGAACAAAAACATTAAGCAAGACAATGAGCAAAAACAAAACGAGCAGGGCATGGATATGACTTGAGCAGTTGAATGCCCACCTCCCACATGGGAGGTACCAGGTTTGGTTCCTGGTGCCTCCTAAAGAAAAAACAAACAGACAACAAGCAGACAACAAGCAAAAACAACAACAACAAGGAGCAGACAATGAGCAAAAGCAAACAATGAGCAAAAACAAGCAAAAACAATGAAGTAAAAAACAACAAAACAAAACAAAAACAGCAAGCAAACAGATGAGGGAGCCATCTCGGGGGTGTGGGGGGAAGAGCAAGCAATCCAATTTTTAAAAATAGGCAAAAAACTTAAATAGACATTTCTCCAAAGTGGAAATACAAATGGAAAAAAAAAAAAAAAAAAAGGAAAAACTGTTCAGTATCAATAGCTATTAAGGAAAAGCAAATCAAAACTACAATGAGATATCTCACACCTCATAGAATAGCCATTATGAAAAAAAACAGAAACCAATAAGTGCTGGAGAGGTTGTGGAGAAATAAGAACACTCCTTCACTGTTGGTAGGAATGCAGAATGGTGCAGCCTCTGTGGAAGACAATTTGGTGGTTTCTCAGGAAGCTAAATATAGAACTGTTGTATAATCCGACAATCCCTCTACTGGGAATATATCCAGAACTGAAAACAATAATGCAAACAGACATTTGCACAATGATGTTTATAGCGGCGTTATTCACAATTGCCAAAAGATGGAAACAACCCAAGTGCTCATCAACTGATGAATGGATAAACAAAATGTGGTATATATATATATGATGGAATACTATGCTGCTATAAGAAGAAATGAAATTGGGACATGTATGATAACATGGATGAATCCTGAAGACATTATGCTGAGTGAAATAAGCCAGACACAGAAGGGTAACTATTGTATGGTCTCACTAATATGAATAAAATACAAAGAATAAATCCATGGAGTTAAAACTTAAGAGTATATGTTACTAGGAGATAGGATGAGGGCTGAGAAAGGGTACTGATGCTTAATGTATGTAGAATTTTTATTTAGCTTGACTGTGAAAGTGTGGAAATGGATAGAGTTGATGGTAACATATTATAGTGAGTATACCTGACACAGCTGGGTTATAAATGGGATTGTAGCTGAAAGGGGTAGCTAGGGATGTAAATGCCAGTTGAAAGAAAGCTAGAGAATAATCTAGAGAGTGAATAACAGTGAACCCAGAGGTAGATAAGGACTGTGGTTAATAATACAAATTCAAGAATGTTCTTCTTTGAACTAGAACAAATGTATGTCACTATTACAAGGTATTAAGAATGTGGTGAGGGCCTGGCTAGATAGCTCAGTGGATAAAGAGCGAGCTGGGATACCACATGGGAGGCCCGGGTTCGGTTCCCGGGGACCTCTCCAAGCGGGCAGATGGCCTTGAGAAAGGCAAGCCCTGTGGGCGGGGTAAAAGCCACCGTGGGCAAGGCAAAAAGCTGCCACGGGCAGGGCAGAGCCCCCACGGGCATGGCAAAGTCACCCGTGAAAAGCGGAGCTGCTGCCTGCGAAGCGGAAGCCGGCAGCCGGCA
>PVKH010044356.1:0-10616 GCA_004027955.1 Chaetophractus vellerosus | reverse complement strand
CAGTTTAAACTTGACTCCTTCCCTAAGATCTCCAACTATTGTAACTACCTAGATGCTCTCTATCTCATTACCTTATTTTAATTCTCTGCATAGCACTTGTCACTGGTATTTTCATGTTTAGGTATTATTATTTTTAAATTTCCATTGTCTATCTCCCTCTACTTGAATGTAAACTCCATTAGAACATGAAACTTGTCTGTCTTGTTTACCTTTCTAACTTCGAGACATGCAACAGTGACTGGTACTTATGAACATTTAATAAGTGTTTTCCAAATTAACTGATTAATTAGTAATACATTTTCAGCTGCATGAATATCATTACTCTGGTAAGTGTGAGACAGGTAGAAAACTATGTGGAAACATTGAAAGTGTTGATTCTATGAGCAGACATGGTTCAGAAAATAGATTCATTTTGTGTCTTATCTTTGACTTGGGCTGGAATATTTGTAAGTTTACCTTATCTTTTTGGATTGCTAAAGCTTGAACATAACAACAGTGAATACACTCATAGATTATAATTTAGAATTTATTATGTTCCAAGCATAGGTGTTTTACACATATTGTAGCAGTTTGGTATTATTTATGAATTCCAAAAACAGATATTAGATTATGCTTATAAACTGGTCTGTTCCTCTGGGCATATTAGATTGTATTGGATTCAGAGGTTTCACTTCTACTTGATTAAATTATGATTAAGGCCATGTCAGTAGGTCATTGAGTCCCCCCTCCCTTGGTGGGTGGAGACTCACAGAGAAAAGTACATGGGAGGGGAGTTAGTTGGAGTATTTTTGCTGCTGGAACCCCGGGAAGTAAACACATAGGAGAAGAACACAGAAGAATAGAGATGGCTCCACAGACATGGCAGAGGCCCTGGAAGAGAGAGAGCCTGACAGTCTACAGCTGACCTTGTGAAGAGAACAGAGCAGTAGAGCCTGGAGGGGAATGAGCCCCGAGAGAGAGGTGAGACTTATCCTAGTCTACAACTGGGACCACGGAGCCTTTAGAGGAAGAGGGAGGCTGAATCCTTGCAGATGTCAGCAGCCATCTTGCTCCAACACGTGGCAAGAGACTTTGGTGAGGGAAGTAATTTACCCTTTTTGGCATTGTGACTGTAAGCTTCTACCCCAAATAAAATAAATATCCTTTATAATAAACAATCGATTTTTGGCACTTTGCATCAGCACCCCTTTGGCTGACTTATACACGTTAACTTATGTAATCTTTGTAGCACCCTAATAATATAAATTTTATTCTACAGATGAGGATACTAAAACATAGAAAGTTTAACAACTGGCTCGAGCTTACATGACTAGTAAATAGTGGAATTTGGAATTGAAGCTAAGAAGTCTGCTTTGTCAGTGTTCATAATCACTAAGAGATATTGTCTCTTAACCTTGAAAGGCATCTTAGCTCATCTGGTCAACATTCAACCATCATTTATTGAAGATTTGCTGTATTAAAGACAAAGTGTTAGATATTTTAGATGGAAAGATAAATATTATACAGTCCTATTCTTTGAAAACTTTTATTCTTGACAGTCTAGCAGAAAAGTTAAGAATAAATTGAGTCAATTACAATGAGGGTGACAAATGTTTTCTAAAAAGAAGAATAAAGAGCTAGTTAAACACATAGGAGGACCCTGGCATAAATTAAGGAAGGAAGGTTTTCAGCAAAGGCATCCTAGAGGAGGTTATGTTTAAGCTAAATCTGAGAGAATCAGTATGATTTACCTTGGAGAATAATTGGTATTTTCCAGACAGAGGAAAGTAGCAAATAATAAGGCTTAAAGTCAAGGTCTAATCTGGCATGTGCTTTTTGTTTACAGGGTTAGGCTAAGATATTAGACATTCTCAAATGTAGACATACTATTCCTGGTTATCGGCAACTTGTGTTCTCATGTGAATCTGTATTTTGATGCCAACATTCAGTGTCTTTCTTGATCTACCGATTATAAAACCAACCACAGTCACTACTACAGAACTAATTTTATTCATCCTATACAAAGGAAGGAAATGAAGAAGGTAAAAATCACCTAAATAAGGAATATTAAAACTTGTGCAAATAACTTTAAAACACTTTACAATTTAATTATTTTTAAAATGTTATGAAATATAAACATTTATTATTTTTAAAAGAAATTATTTTGAGAACCATAGTTATGCATTATTATGTTTAAAAGTCACCAATAATCATTTGAGAGTTAATATCTGTAAGGTAATTTAAATTCAAGTGTGTTTTTAGTGACCCCCCCAAACAACTTTTAACTACTATCTTAACAGGTATAATAATTGATGTTGAAAGAAGAAAACATCAAAATAATTGCAATTGTTAAATCTGTGGATTTATAATCTTATTCTTGGAAATTTCTATGTATCCCAAATTGTGTTTTTCCCTTGATAGAGGCTTTTGGAATCAAAAGAGATAGATAAATAGATAGATACGTAGATTCAAAATATTAACTATTATTTAATGCACTGTCATCACAGAGGAACTCTTGGTTGCTACATTAATGAAGAGAAACAGAGAGACAATATTGGAATCATTTTATCCATCATATTTTATTAGTTCATTAGAATACAACAGACTTTAAGTCTTTAGAAGGGTTAATTCCTTTCTTTTGTATTATGAATTATTATGAAACTGAAGAAGAAAGCAGAGCAGTTCATTTCTTTCCTACTTATTAGTTCATTTATTTTTAAGATATGAGAATCTATCTCATGATTAATTGTACCACTTTTCAGTAACTATCTTTGTTGCTAAAGAATTTTCTATCGAAAAATTAAGAGAAAATTTAAAGACATTCATCAAAGTTCCCATTTGGAGTCTAGAGAAACAATAAAGTAGGTATTGACTTCTGTTGAGGAATGGATCATGATTTATTGATCCAAAGGGAGAGTCAATATTTACCTTCAGTGAAAATAATTCTTGATGGACAATGAAATGTAAAATTTAATACATCATCGTTTCTAATCATAAATATCTTGAAATCTATTAAATAATGACACTATATAAGTGAAATTTATATTTTTTAGTTTATAAAAATGTATGTGTATTGTAAGAAACTTTGTAATCAAAAGAAAATTAAAAGTGGAAAAATCCCAGTAATACTCCATTAAAAAACTTAATATTTTTATATAGTCCATGACAGTCATTTTCTTAAAAATATTTTGGTGAGTTTATATATGTAAATTTTGATTTTAAATATGATAAAATAAAATATGCATTTTGTATTATTCTCAAATATTCATTCCTCCTTCCTATTAAAGGATTACACACCCTCACTTATTAACATGTGATTTGCCTTATCTCATGTGCAATCTTCACCCCACAGGCAGTGTGCTTGGCCATGTGAATTACTTTTGCCAATGGCATGGGAGCATACAGACATGAGTCACACCTAAGTCTAAAGAGCCATTGCGTGTTTCCACCAGCCCTCTTCTTGTTTACTCTCTGCCACAAGATTAACATGTCTTTTATAGGGGCTTCTTCAAAGTCTGAAGACATGTAGAAGGAGGAAGTATCACTTGAGTAACAGATGCTGAAATGTAATGTGAGCAAGAAATAAATATTTTTTATAGTAAACTATTGAGATTTGTGCTCTTGTTGCTGTAGCAAAGGTAGCTAACATACTCATATGCATAAAGATATTTTTAATCAATCAGAAATTGTGAGATGAGATTTTACCCTAATTACAAGATAAAAAATTAGCCTTTCTTTATTTATATCTACTGATAAGAACATGCAACTCCTTGTTCAGAGACAAAGATTGTTTATTATTTCAGTCCCCAAGCCCCATACCTTACAGAGTGACATGGTGATGGCCAGATGGTACCTTCACATGCAGTGAGGTACATTACAGGAGAGCTACCCTCAAGTTAGGAAACTTCAGTTTTCCATAGGGCTGCTGGTGACCTGCTCAACCTCCCCTCCCTAGAGAAAGCGTGACCTTATCTTTATTCTTGAATATAAATAACTCTCTTTCTGGGAGAGGAAGAAGACTGCAATATTCTGAATGTCAGGTGTGGGGGGCATTCTTTATCTTTATTACATTGGTCAAGAAAAAATTCTACCATCTGTTTCACCAAGGAACATTTTCCAAGGATGTTTGCATAACACACTTTAAAAAAAAGGATTGTCAGTGCCCTTTGTTCAGAAGATCCAAAACATGCAAAAATATGATATATTCAAGATTTGTCTCCCAACACATATATGCATATGTACCTACATATTTGCATGTAAAGTTCTCAAATACATCTCTATATTTAGCTCTGCATATTCTATATGCAAATACTTATTTTCCCATTAAAACCATACTGTTTATTTTGTTTATGTACTTACTCTTTCACTTAGCAATATATGATGTACCTTTTCCAGCCATTAACTTATTAAAAATTGTATTCTCAATAGAACATTTATTATATCATGGTGTAACTAAATCATAAGCAAAATTGTTAATTCTTTATTATTGAATGTGTAGGTAGGTTGCAAATGTTCACTAACGCATAATGCTATAATAAACTTCTATATTGCATAGGCTATGTCTTCATATTGTGTAGACTTGGAGAGTCAATTGAAGATGGGAAATTAGCTCTGATTTTTGTATGATTATTTTACCCAACTGAATATTTTTATGTTTCCTTGATATGTTCAACTAATGAAGATATTTTGTTTATAAGTACACAATTAATTGTATATATGTTAGATTGACCATTGCAATCAATCCAAAAAAATGTTTTGGATTTTTTCCTTTCACTGAACTTGACTTCCTAACATATATGTTCCTTGAATTTATGACTATTACAATCTTACTTCTCTGATTTGAATTTAGTGTGCTATAAATCAGTGAAAGATAAGCCCCGCATATCTGACATTATAACACTGAAGAAAGACAAATGATAAACTATTCTTGCCACCAGGGACAGGAGATGCTTGGTGGAGATGTCTAATCCTGAGTCATAGCTTGGGATTACTATTGTATACATCTGTCTTGCAGAAATATCTAAAGATTCATGAGAGTTAAACAACAATCAAGCCCTCACCCAACTGTACATATGCTGAATAGTGTTGTCAGATAAATACAGCATACCCAGTAAAGTTTGAATTTCAGATAAGTAATATTTTTTTGGTATATGTATACAATATTTGGGGCATATTTATTTGATAAATATGGCTACACTAATACTGAGCAAAAAAGCCCTGATGCTGACTATCACAAAGTATCCAAAGATGGAAAATTTTAAGAGATTGGGTGATTAGTATTTTTTAAATCTACAAACATAAGATAATGTTACTACTTTTCCTTGTTTATGAACTCAATGTTAATTTATTTGGGTGAGGGATAGAATAGGGAGAAATATAACTTATTTCCTGGTCAATCTATCTAGAAGCTTAGCAATTTTTATTTTTTTAAATTTACTTATTCATTTTTCTAAAATTCAAAACATTGATTTATAATTAGCAAGAGCGACGGATTAGATTACCCTATTGAAGGTTATTCTTTGGACTCATATCAAATGCCATTTTTAATGGTGCTATATTAGAAGTATTGCGTAGGCCAGGGAGTTAAACAAGGGAGTAAAGAGTTTATTAAGAAAAAAGAAAAGAAAAAAACAGTATTCAACCCCAGATATGGGTGTGGGCATGCTACACGGTGAGATGCACATTTGGGGCCCCATGGTAAGCCTTTTAAAGACCTTTCCACCTCCCCTTTCCTAAGGTTGGGAAGGCACCCCAGCTATTTGTTGTTCTGATTGGTTGCCTTATGATCCCTGCCTGTTAGCTCTCAGGAGACCAATGGGAAGCATATTTGGAGTTATCTGGGGCTCCCCCTTGACCCTGGAAAGAGTTTCAAATGGGGCTTCATGGCCAGGATCTCAGCAGGGTCTTTCTGGCTTTGTTCTCAGTAGCAGCCTTCCCTCAGGGGGTTTATGGGTGGGATTTCATGGCCATGTTCTCTGTGGTGTCCCAGCTTGTGACCCAGTTTTCCCTTTTTCCCTATACTAACCTCCCTCAACGGCCCCTCAGAGCTTCAATCCCTTATTCTTAAGGGGGAGCTGAAGGGCGATGGTCCTTTTTCTGTAGCTGCTTCCTGCTGATTTGAGGCATTAGGCCCTGCCTGATAGGGTGTAACACCCTCTGGCTATTCTGTTGAAATTGACAGAAGATAGGTCTGGCACCGTGGTTGGAAGTGGATGAAATCCCCACATGACTAATACCTTGTTCTGGAAAACGTTGATTCGGGAAGAAATAAATTTAATTAGAATTTTGAAGACACATGGCCCTACTAAAAACATAAAGAAGATAGTGGTAAGTGGGCCCAAAACGGGGGTCAGCCATGACATACTGGACCATGAGAGTGAGAAAGGCCAGGTGCCTCTAGAGGCTGCATTCTCTTCAAGTTGGTGGGCTTCATCTTGCAGGTTTCAAATGCTGTCTGGGACTATTCCAGAGTTATTTATATAGAAACAGCATTCTTCCTTGAAAAACAGATATGTTTCTCTCTGTGCTGCTGTTAGCATGTTTAGGGCTCTAAGATTTTGCAGCACCACAGCAGCAAAGAAGTCTGTTTGCTGTCTAAGAGCTTCCAAGGCACGATTAGTTTCCTATGCTGTTGGTTAACTCTAGGGAAAGATTGCTAACTCCAGTTCCCATGGCGATGGTTATGCCTAGGACAGCTAGGAGAGGGATGAGAAGAGCCACTGCCCTAGACATAAACTCACAAAGACAGTGTAGGCAATAAGACAAGCACATGGTAAGCAAAATAAAGACAACACTTAAGAGAGCCATTCTTTTTCCTTATAGGCACATTCATTAATTAACTTGTTCAGTATCCTTCTGCATATGATCTAGAATAGAAGAGATGTCATATTCATCAGGTATATAGGTACAGCACTTAATACTAATCAATGCAAAAGTTCCTCTATGAGCTGTGGTTAATAGATCTGAGTTCCAGATTTGCAATACTATACCTGTTGTCTCTTCATGGGAGCAGGCCATAAAGCCAATTGTGTGTGTTTTTCTACTCACGTTACTGTGGTAATTATTGTTCCACTTAGTATGTCCTTCACACAGCCAGCAAGCTGCAGCACTGTTGGCCCTAGAGAGAAGCTAGTAAGGTAGCCTGGTGCATAGGGCCCTTCGGCACTATGAAACAGAGTCACTCTGCAGGCAATGTCCATTGAAAACCTAGCTATATCGAGGCATTGCCGGCAGAAGCATTTATTTTAATATCAGGGACAGGGTAAGGAGTCCCAGTAACATTACTTTTATTCAACATTGTACTGAGGGTTCTAATTAGCTAAGGCACTTCTGAAGAAGATGAATAAGATAAGGTAATTTTCCCTAAGAGGTGTCAAGACCTATTATATAATTTAACAATAAAGAAACTGAAGCATTGAAATAGAAAAAGTAACCAAAGGAACAAAATAGAGTGCCCAGAAGTAAATCAGTTTATATGTAGAAATTTCATCACAGAGATGTTTTTGCAGATTACTATAGAATGGATAGACTATTCAATAAATAGTTTGAGGCAATTGGTTATCTATTTGAAAAAACAAACACCATAAGTGGATTCTTTTAAAATAATGTATATACTAATCCTGTTGCTATTAAAATAAAAGGTAAGATTTTAAATTATTTTGAAGAATTTGTAGGCAAATATATTTATGACCTCATGATAAGGAAGGATTATTTTAACTATAATATGAAATGTGCTAACGATAAAGAAGTGAAAATTAAGAATTTTTACTAATCAAAAGACATCATAAAGAGAGTGAAAATAAAAGCCATAAACTCAGAGAAGATATTTGCAACATATATAACTGAAAATGAACATATAAATTCTAAATTCTTTCATATTAATATTTTATATTTTATATAAGTATAAATACAAAGTTTTATATTTTTATATAAATAAATAAAGACTAATACTCTGTTAAAAATGGACAAAATGAAAGAACAGGCATTTCATAGAAGGGGAAGGTCATATATCAACTTGCATTTGAAAAGTTGCAAAAATTCCTGAGTAATTAGAGAAACAGGAGACCATAATGGAGAGATTTGTACTCTCACTTATTGACAAAAATTAAGACGGAAGTTACCACTTGTTGAAAAGGATGTGTATCAATGGGACAATAAGAATTCTTACTCTTAAGGTTGAAGTGTATTGGTGCAATCACTTTAGAAAACAAATCTGTGTTATCATTTAAAGATGGAAATGTACATATTTTATTACTTAGAAGTTTAACTCCTTCATATATACTAAAGAGCCTTATACTTTTATACTAGGAGATATATAACAGAAGCAACTTGTGTAGTAGTAGAAAACACCCCAGACACATAGTTTTCCTTAAGAAAGTAGAGATAGACTGTGTAGCAGTTTTACAGAGCTAATATGCAACTGTTAAAGTTCTAGTTCTAGAGTTGCACATAAAAAATAGATCATATTTTGAATATAATGATGAATGACCCTCCACCCTGCAAAAAAACAGAAGAGAAAAGAAAAGAAAAGAAAAGAAAAGAAAAGAAAAACAAGTATACCATGGAAAATAATTAACTTATTAGAGCAGGGTACATTTGTTAAATTTGCGTGGAGCTCACACACACATGCAAAAATCAACACATTGCTTAGGAATACCTATGTTCTATATATGATAAAGACAAAATTCAAGTAAGGACTTCATTAGGGGGAAAAGGCATAGCATGGAGATGTAGAGCACGCAGATATTGGGATAATTGCTATTCATTTGATTGTATAACTTACATGTGTTTTATTATTGCCTGATACAGAATGTGTGCTCAATAAAATTTTGTTAAAGTCATAAAATATGCTTTTTATGCACTTAGTATTGCAATTCAAGATAATGAAGACACTGTATTAAATATTATGGTAGATTGATCTGTGTACCCCCCTCCACCCCCCAGCCCCCAAGGTTTGCTGGCCAACGATGGTAGGAAGTAAGCCTTCTAGCCTCTAAAATTGTGAGCCAACAGATTCCTGTTGTTAAGCCAACCCATTATGTGGTGTTTATTGAGCAACTTGGAAAAAACTAAGACAAATATAAATAATATTGTTAATGTCATGATGAATATTTACTTATAATTTTTGTCACATTGGGTTATTTTCTTAGCATAGAGTATCCAGGAATGTAATTAGCAGGCCAAAAAACTTGAATATTTTATACATTTTTATAAATATTGCCAAATATTTCCTCTATAATGTGCTGATATTTCTTTCTACCTATAATAGAAAACTCATGCATCAACACTGCATGTTTTCATTTACCAACATATTGTGCTAGTTTAATTGCTCAAAATAATATTCCAATGTAAAATATTTTCTTCTTTGTTTCCTAATGAGATTAATCATTTTCCATTTATTTTTAATAGCTTTAAATATTGGTTTTAATTTAATAATTATTTAAATATTTTAGTGGAAAATAATAAGCTCAAATTCAGATAATGCAAGTCACATCCATATTGTTTCACCTTTTAATATTTAATTACAGGTAATGTGGTGGTTGAATCTGTAAGTACAGCAGAAAAACATATGCTTAAATTTAACCCATTCCTGTGGGTGTAAACCCATTTTAAGTAAGATCTTTTGATGAGACTACTTCCGTTAAGGTGTGACCCACCTCTTTCAGGATGGGACTTAATCTTATTACTGGATTCCTTTATAAAAAGAATGAATGCAGAGGGAAAGCCACTGAAACAAGAAGCTGAAATCAACAATACCCTAAAGAGAAGTGAGAGTCAAGCAGGTCCTGCCATGTTCCTTGTCATGTGGCAGAGGGGCCTAGACTTGCTGGCAACCGGTCTTGGGGAAGAAAGCATTGCCATGATGATGCCTGATTTGGATATTTTTCTGAACTTTAACCATCAGCAAATAAATTCCCTTTGTTCAAACTGACCATTTCATGGTATTTGCTTTCAGTGGCTTAAGAAACTAAAACAGGTAATTTTTAATGTTCACATTGTTATATCTATCCTTTTGTCTCCTTTGGTATTATTTTTCCTTTGAGTTTTAAGATCAGGAAATTATCCATCCTCCAACATTTAAACTATATAATTATATTATATTTAGAATATATTTTAAATATTTAACTCTGCTATAAATTTATTTTGGAGCATGAGTTGAATTTACTTTACTTCAGACCTTATTGGTTGTCCTAACACCATGTTTAAGTCTTCCTTTATCACCAAATATGTGAAGTATCCTTTGATAGACATGACGTTTTATTTTTGTCACACTTTTCTATTTATGTCAGACAATATCTTAATTACTACTGATTATAATATGGTTTGGTATTCATGACGTTAACCCCTTTACTATTGTTTCAATAATTTTTAGATAGTGTAATAATTTTATGTCTTCCTTTTAAAAAAATACTCTATTCTAATTCACTTATACCGAACCTCAAGTCTTGAAGAATTGGTTTCTTTAAAACTTAGTATTCTTTTCCACATATTTGGTGTTTTTTCACATTTTTAATGCTTTTATACTTTTCAATAAAATTTTGGAATTTTCTGTTTATGGGTTACGTTTATATCTATTATATTTTAGAAGTTTTGCCCTTTTACATTCTGTTACTATTGGGAATGAGATTTATTTTAAT
>PVKH010044355.1:0-10457 GCA_004027955.1 Chaetophractus vellerosus | reverse complement strand
GATATACCCAGCTGAGCCTCGCCGGGGATCGGATATTGCCTTTGGCAGACTGGAATCACTCCAGGCTTCAGGTTTATAACAATAGGAGGATGGTTCCGTGCCATTCCTGGTGGATTACTTTCTGCCCATACTTGGGGGAATTGTTCCAATAGCTCTTCCGGGTTACATCCTGGGTCTTCTTCTACGTGGAACTTCCATTCCTCCACTCAGGGTACAGTAATGAGGAGAGTAAGGCTGGTCCCGAGGCTCAGGCTTGCCAGCCCCTCTGGCCTGAAGGTGATTTGGGCTCCCAATTTGGTCAGGTGGTCTCTGCCTAATAGGGGGACCAGACATTTGGGCAGGTACAGGAACTCATGAGTCACTTCATGGCCACCAAGCCAGTAGGTCCTTCACTGGCAGAAAGGCCATTGGTCTGTCTGGTCCACCTTCGTCCTGATGATATTCACGGTTTTTCTGCTGAACAGGGCCACCAGGGTGGTCACCACGAAATGCTCTGTGCCTTTGTCCACCATAAAAGTCATTGGTTGGCCCCCAGCAATTACTTCAACCATGGGCTCATGGGGGCCTAGCTCCAGTGAGCCTGGTTGCCCCTAATCAGGGTTAAGCCCTGCCAGTCCAATCAGGTGGTCCTGAGGTTCTGGCTGGTATTTCCCTTTGGCTCTGCCATTTTCACACATCCTACTCTTTTGGGGGCATTTGTTCTTCCAGTGGCCAACCTCCTTGCAATAGGCACACTGATCTTTTCCTAGTGGTGCTTGCCTGGGTCTTTCCCTCCCTTTCCAGGGTGGGCCTCCCCGCTGGGTGGGGTCCAGGTTTCCCATTGCTGCCACCAGGATTGAAGCCTGGTGCTTCATCTTCTTCTTAGTCTCCCGTTCGGCTGCCTCATATCGATTGACGAAGACCTTGTTGGCAACCTCTAAAAGCCGCATGATATTCATTCCTGAGAAATTTCCCAGCTTCTGGAGTTTTCTTTTAATATCTGTTGCTGCCTGAGCCACGAATGCCACATTCACCATTTCCTGGTTCTCCGGGGCTTCTGGCTCGAAAGGGGTGTAGGTCCAGAAGGCTTCACACAGGCACTCATAGAAATCTCCCGGTGACTTGTCCGGTTTTTGTAGGACCACGGTCATCTTTGTCATGTTGGTGGGGCACTTGGCTCCCTATTTGACCCCTCTAAGGATTGTTTCCTGGTACAGCTGGAGGGATTCTCGTCCATGGTTGGTGTTAAAATCCCAGTTTGGCCTTGTTTCAGGTGCCACTGCATGGGCCCAGTCCTCGGCATCTAGGACACTGTGAGGAGGGTTTTCCTGTAGCCACGGACACACCTTGATGAGGATTCGTTGTCTTATTTCTGTGTTGAACAGTGTCAGAAGATGCTGACGGCAGTCATCCCAGGTCGGGCGGTGCATCTGGAAGATAGATTCCATGAGATGGACAAGGATCTGGGGCATTCCTTATTAGTTGCCATTCCTGAAACTTTAGCAGTTTCAGTTCCATGAGTCTTTGAATGGCCTTAGAAAATATGTGGGTTGACTCTTGCCAACTTTCTTCCCTATTTCCCTTCTTATTCCTTCTTACCCTTAACTAGAGTCTATTCTCTGACCAACCCAACCCCAACCTGTGAAGTTTTGTAATGAGATGCTCCAAAGTCTCGGGCACTTTCTTACTTGTCAATCTTATCCCACATAAGACTTAGCACACAGCAAATTCTCTGTAAATATTTATTAATTAGGTAAAGCATTTTAGAGTGATAGATAGACTATTGAATTTGAAGTCAGAATAACCTACTTTATCTTGCTTACTAAGCTTCTGGGAAAATTTAAGCCAATCAGTAAATCTATTTAAACTTCAATTTTCTTTTCTGTAAGGTAAAATATTTTCTGGTTTAAATTTTTGATAAAGTACTGAAAATTCCTCTGCCCAATAGAACAATAGATATAGGAATATGAACTTTTCTTGAAACTTCATAGATATACATTTCATCATCACATATTTGCCAAACTCCTATTGTAACTGAAGGTTAAGTATTAACAAATAATTATGACCAATAAATCATTGTATAGATGCCTTTATATTATAAAATAGCAAAAGGTTAATACCTGAAATTACTGGAGCTGGCTAGAGAGGTCCCACCCCTGTTTATGTTTACTCTAGACTGAACCTCACCCTTTTGAATGCTTACCTTTGTGGCGGTAATTCTAGATTGAACTCACCCTTGTGTATACTTACTATTAGGATGGAAACCACTCCGCCTACTTTGATTTAATATCCATGTGAAAGACCTTGTAACTGACCTTTGATCTGGATACTCCTATCCCAAATCCTTGTGACTGATCCTAGTTGGCTACCTTACCCTGTCAGTCCACTTCAGTTCATTAATGTTTATTAATGAAGGAACCTGTGTTCAGCTCCACCCTAATGTTTCATTAGCACCCAGATGTTATAAAATACTAGAATTTCTGCAGATCTGAGAGGCAGTTTTGGGCCTGGAGGCCACTGTGCTCTTTTGGTTGTGCAACCAATAAAATTCTTTCTCTCTTTGAAACCCCAGTGTCCCAGGAATTGGCTGAATTGGCTGAATTGGCATCTGTATCATTATGCTATGATGAGCCAGATAATGTGATAAGCATTAGGAAAAAGATAAATGAGACAGACCATCTGTTGGCAGAAGGCTCTGGGTTCTGGGCTTCTAGGTTCTTAGCTTATGTTGCATGAAAGAATTTAAGAGCATGCCATATGGTAGGCAGGAAAGTAAAGAGTTTATTAAGAAAAAAGAAAAGATACACAACCTGAGACATAGATTGGGAGCATGCTGCAGGGGGAAACACCCACGTGGGGCCCTCAGTTAAGCCTTTTAAAGGCCTTTCCTTCTCCCCTTTTGTAATGTTGGGGAGCAGCCCCAGCTGTTTGCTGTTCTGATTGGTTGTGTTCGATCCCCTCCTGTTAGCTCTCAGGAGCCCAATGAGGAGGCCTGTTTGGGGTTATCGGGGGCTTCTCCTTGACCCTAGAAAGAGTTGCAAATGGGATCTCGTGGCCAGGGTCTCACGAGGTCTTTCTGGCTTTATTCTTGGCAGCAGCCTTTCCCTCAGGGGGCTTCTGGGAGGTGTTTCAAGGCCATATGTCTTGGGGCCATGTTTTCTGCTGGGTCTCAGTTGTGCCTCATCTTCCCTGTCTCTATACTAATCTGCCTCACATCCTCACTCTCAAGAAGCTCGCTAGGGGACCATAATTCTACAACTAGACACGGCATTTTCTGAGAACTATGCTTCACTTCAAAGTGTTCTGTACAAGTTCAAGGTTTCTTGTGGCTGTCATTGCTCACGGTGCTGCCTAGTATCTTTAAAATTGTGTGACTAAATCTCATTATAAAAGTAGTACACGGTGATTGAGAAAAATTAAACAAATGCAAAAAGACATGATGAAAGAAAGCAATAATGCTCACTGTTCAGAAGAAATGAACTATTAAATTCAGAAAATTAGGAAGAATGTGTGATTGTATAATCGTGAATTAATACCAATTCCAAAGAAAAGTGCGTACTTTACTTCCTGATGCACTTTAAAGACCAATTCCAGAGACATGTGTGTTTCAGAAAGAGAGTTTATTTGTTTTCACAAGCAAAGGAGCACTTTGGCCTAATGGCCCAGAACTGCTTCTCAGAACTGCAGTAATCCTGATAATTTATAATATCCAGACTTTGCTAATTAGTAATTGGGGTAGGACTGGCCCAGGTTCTACCATTAATAAACATTCAGGGGCTGAACAGGATGGGGGTGGGTACCCAGCCAGGGTGAGTCACAGGTTTACATTCATTAGCAGAGATTATGGCATCTGGGGTAGGGGCCTACAGAACAAAGGTCAGATACAAAGTCTTTCATATGGATATTAAAAAGTAGAGGGTGGAGTGGTTATCCTTTCAATAGAAATGTTCATATATAAAGGTAAATTCATTCTGGAATAATCATCAAAATAGCAGGTAGAAGTGACCATATACAAGGGTAAGACCCATCTGGAATAATCATCACAACAGCAGGTTTGTACTTGGAAATGGCCATATACAAGGGGTGAGGCTGGTCTAGCCAGTTTCAGTAATTTCAGTTATCAACCTTTGGCTATTTTATAATTTACTGGAAGTAAAAGGGCATGTATATAATGATTTAGTAGCCATGATTGCTATTTCTTAACCCTTAGTTACAATACAATATTAAATTAGGGTTGTACTCTATATTCCACTGTGTCTTCTGATATTTTCACATTATTTTCCTATGATATTAAGCACATTTTAATAACAATTTTATTTGTTGCAGGCTATTATGCCATGGAAATGCACTACAATTTATTTAATTCAATATGGATATACTTGATATTTTTAGTGAAATATACACACTGCAATGAGCATATTTCTTTATAAAGTGTATATAATATAATTTTCTTACTATATATAGACATGTAAAATGCAATTCTCAAACGTTCTTTGCTTTCTTTGTTTTACAATGAATATTTTTTGAAGTATTATTTTCTACCTTCTTTTTGGAATGCAGCAGCCTCATACTTTTATGTCTCAGAATATTCTCTGCAGCTCTTTCTCTTTCTTGAAACAGTTACACAAGGCAAGATGGAGCCAGTCCTAATGTTGCCCTTAGAGCTTGGATTCTCTTTTTTTCATCCCAATTATTATTTGCCAAGATATTGTTAGAAATAGTAACCTCAGGCATTAGACTGGAGAGGCCTGCTTTTCTTGGACACAGACTTTGTAAATTCCAAATATCTTATATCTTATATGATTCTGGAAGGAATTCTTCAGGATGTGGAGGCAAATATATTGCTAAGTAATGAGAAGTGGTCTGAACTGTATCCCTTGATAGAGGCAGCATAGGGTAGAATGGGATGAAGTGTAATATTGAAGTGATGTAGAATGGGCTCTGCTTCCATGGCCTTGTGTTTCCTTCCTAAATCACTTTGAAATCATCAAATGCAATGTGTAGCCACCTGTCCACTTGCAAACCCCTAAACAAAAAATGCTAAATAAAAATGCTATTGTCTTTCAGTGAATTTTCAACTCTAATTGAATGTTCAAAGAGGGATGAGCCTTATTATTAGAGGTGAGGCAAAAACAGAAGGTCATGAAATGCTTCAGACACCTTCAGAAATCAGCTCACTCAAAGAATGATATGCCACCTCCTGTTTCACTGCCTACCTCTTACCCAGGTATGAACAGTTCAAATATTTTTTAAAATGTCAAACATTTGAATGAGGTTATCTATCCTCCAGAGTCCCATAGGGTTTTTCTTTTTTCTTTTTTCCTAGATAATGTAATATTTCAGCTCTGGTCTTTTTCATACTTTAGATAGAAGAATTCATCCTGAGATTCACAAGGAACAGATGCATTATTAGCCAATATTCCAGTTTGTTCCATGCAGGCAAACTGAGATGCTAACAGTAACATAGATACTTGTCACAGGCTGCTAAAAAAACTTTCCATCTTTTTCACTTAAACATCTCTACCAAGCTAACATCTAGAATGACATTTACAGTGTGTCAGCCATCAGCATAGCCACACATGAGGCTTCCCATTCTAACCCATACTTCCAATATTGGGGGGATAGCAAGTAGAAAGAGCTAAGTAGGGCCACTAGCTCCATCAATTACAGTGCTATCTTAGGTGGCAACATCAAAGAACTTGTTCTTAACCACTCCACTAATTCTGCCACACCATGACTTGGTTACAATATAAGCTTCTGACATGCCAGCAGCCCAGATTGGATGCCAAACCAATTTCACTGGATTCAACTAATTAAGGTCCATATTGTCATACCTGTTAAAATCTCAAATGCTTTGCATAACAAAGAGTACCAAGTTGATACAACTTTTTTTTGGATAGAGCAACAACCAAAACAACAACTGTAGCAACAAAAATAACAGTAACTATTGATGCTTACCATGGGTCAAATTCTGGTAAATACTTTAAATAACATTTATTTGATCTTCACATGAATACTAAGTTCAGAGGGTTCATGTATTGTTCAGACCCAGAAGTATATTTATCATTCAAACCCAAACCACTCGAAATCTAAAGTGTGATTTCTCCCTATATTCCAAGAGAGTGTGTCTGTGTGTGTAAGTGTGACTTCAGTTCATAATTGTGTGTGTGTGTGTTGTATAGGTTTATTGAGATATATTTCACATACCATAAAAGCCACCCATTTAGAGTTGACAGTTCAGTGGTTTTTAGTTTTTAGTATCTTCACAGGGTTGTCCAACTATCCCCACAATCAAATTTTAGAACATTTTAAAAAGCAGTTTTATGGAGATATATTCACATATCATACAATCTATCCAGTGTACAATCAATAGCTTTTAGTGTAATCACAGTGTTGTATATTCATCACCACCAACAATTTTAAAACAATTTCATTACTCCAAAAAGAAAATCTCCACACCTTTTTCAGTTCATAATTTTGTTATGTCCTATTTGCATCTTTATGGGCATTCCAGGAGATATGCATGGCAGCACTGCCTAATATACATATTATTGATGAATGTATGTGTATAGTAATTTTTTATTTCCTCTAAAGATAAAGAAAAACACACTTAATAAAAATATATGTTATATATCGCTTCTTTGCCTTTTGGCCAAGATAAAGTGTGGTGTCTGTGCTTATCAGTTTAATATCTGATATGTTCTCTCTCCTAGGACAATATATTAAACAGATTTTTGGAGGCAGAAGATGGACTAGGAGCTTGCTCCATTCTACCCCATGCATTGACCTCGTATTGTAGTACTTCCGGGAACAGTGCACCCCTCTCTTAAAAAAAAAAATGGATGTATACAATAGTCAACTCTTTCTTAAGACTAAAAGGTAATAAATGGAATTGTTACCCCTGCAAAAAATGATTTCTAATCATCAAGTTCCTCAAGCACCAGCTGATAGTATGAATAATTTCTTCTTTTCCTTTCAGTACACCAAACCGAGTCCAAAGTCATGAGGTTTCTAAGATAATGAAACAATTTTATGTCTTAAATTTCTCATCATTTTCCCCAGCATATAGTAGAAATTGTCACATTGCTTCCGGCTATTTTGTTGACAAAATCCTCCAACAGCAATAATTGGCTTGACGCTCATACACTAGATTCAGCTCAGGTATTAAAAAAAAAAAGTCTTATTTTATGTCCTTTCACCAGAAGTTTGTCAAGAATGGGCTCATTTGGAGGCAATTTTCTGTTTTCCATCCAGTTTTTATTTGCAAAATGGATTGTTTTTAAAAAGCAGAGTCCAGATTCAGCGGTGAAAATTTGCTTTGCTTAAAATCCATTAGACTTGAATGAAACTTCGTTTACATGTAATATTGAATTCAGAAAAGGATTGAGCAACTGCATCATTTTTGAGAAAAGTAATTCAGTGTGTTTTCATGGTTCACATTTTAGTAATTCCAAATATTTTAGACTGCTTTAAGTTTACAGGATATATATGTGTGTGTGTTTGTATGTGCATATTACTATATATACATATTCTGTGTAGTGTGGACAAAATTAGATTCCTTATTGTGATTAATAACACAGTGAGACTCCCACTACCCAGCTCTGTTTCTCCTTAGCACTTACAAATAAAACATCCTTAATATAATCCAACCCTGGTGCTTTAAGGAAGCCAGGTTAATGAAGAAATATGCTTGTGTTCCTCTTTGCAGTTAATAATTCCCGTACTCTCATGAGCATTCCTATAACACACATTTCTGGAATGGGGTTCTTCAGTATACATACACTCCTGATTACGGGAGCTGACTTTCCAGATCCCATGGTGGAAGATTAGTCCTGCAATTTAGACTACCATCTCGACATTTGCTAGTTTGACAGATTGGAAATCTGCAATTAATCCTTAGCCTCTGCCACCTCCTAATCATTCTCAAGACTGACCTCCAATCAAACACCATATCCTATCCGCTTTAAGGATGTCCTAAACACCCATCAAAACTTTACCTTCACCTTACTTTCATGATCACAGAAAATGCTTCAGATAATGTTTCTGCTACTTCTAGAGCATACTTTTGCCATGGGATCCTTACTGTCTGCCCCTATTCCAATATTCGACTTTCAATTGATCTTCACACTCCTGTCAAAGTGGCCAATCTAAAATGAAAATGAAAGCATCCTCCTTCTTAAACCAATTTAAAGTCCTCTCCATCCTCAGCCTCATCCCTTGCACATAGCAATTAAATTGAAGAATTCAAATGCCTAAATTAACTGACCTAGGCCATATATCCAACATTGAAAAAGAAAACTGTTTCAACATAAGATATAATACACCAAGGAAATTATTTAAAAGAAAAAAAACTGAGGTGAGAATCTTTTTACTACCTTCTTTTAACCTTATATATTGAATAGTCATTATTTTCTAGACTGAAAATTAAAAAAAAATTCAAAAGGTTTATATTCAAACTCTACCATTTACTTTTATTATGTCTCTCCACCCCTCCTCCTCCTCTCTCCCTCCCTCCTACTCTTTCTCTCTCTTTCCTTCACTCCCTCTGTCTCCTTTCTTTCCCCCCTTTCATTTAAGTAATTTAGTGTCCTTCACTATCAAGGAGGTATCAAATGCCATCTCTGTGTAAATGACTTTTCATCATCCCTCCTGGAATCAAACTCTGGTACTTTAATCAAGAATACAAAATGAATTTTCTCAAAATGCTGAAAATAATGTTTTCTTCTCTCACTTATCTTTAACTTATCTTATTTGATTCATACTGGTACATTAGACTCTGAGATTCTTAAAAATTATTGCTGAAAGATGTTTTCAGTTTCTGTTAAGATGCAGTAAGCACAAGCTCTTTATTTTTCTCAGTGATTACAACTAAAAAGCTATAGAAAAATAAATAAAACAACTAACAAAGGATCCTGAATAGTAACTAAGAGCAAGCTGATAGAGTATGGAAATAAAATTTTAAAAAATGACCATAGAGTGGTTAATTCCTTGTTGATGTTTTTGTTCTTTTTATTATTGTTGTTTTGTTTTACTGTGTTTTTCTGTTTTTGGTTTGTTTGTTTCTTTCTTTGTTTATGCTTTCAACATATTGTTGCTTGGACTCCCAGATCTCTAAGACTTGCAAATGGATGTAGACAGAAATAGTTCAAGGAAAAACCTACTTTTTCTAGAAGGGCAAATAATGGTAGCGGTGGGAAGTAACAAGATAAAGGTGTTTTGACTCTTCCAGCACCACCAGGAAAGACCCCATTATCAATTTGCAACCTTTTGTTGGTGGGGACAGATGCAGTAGTGGGGGTGAGCGTGGCTGGGTGGTAGCTCCACAGGCTCTTTTCTCCTGCTACTTTAACTCAAGATTGGCCCATCATGGAACATGTGCAATACACTAGGGAAAACTAAAGCCTCAGGCTTTTATGCAGAGAAGCAGGAAAGAGGCCACCGAGAATCTACAAGTATGAAGTGGAATAGAGAAAGAGGGTATAAAGAGATACTTGAAATCTATATATGAGGTCTTGGGTTCCACTTAACTGTAAATATACAGAACTGGTCAGAATCAATATACAAAGGCTTTGAGGACTTCGTGGCTTATTTCCAGGTCCCAGGGTGAGCCTTGCATGTTTCATATACTGGACATAACAGAATCACACAGCAAAAGTTTTGAAAACTAAACTAACATTAAAGCTACAGCCCACAAAAGGTAAGTCAAGACTTACTGGTTTTAACCTAACCAGTTTGCATAATTGTTATAAAAAAAAAAGTTCTCCAAGAGATTTTAACAGAGTCCAGAGTCTCATAACATTAGCTATAATATCTCCAGGGTAAAATCCATAATTACACAACATACAAAGAACCTAAGGAAAAAGTGATTGACAGATGCAAACCCCAAGATGACCCAGATATTGGAAGCACTACAAAGGCTTTAAAGCATCTATCATAATCATCCTGTCTGAATTGAACACAAACCTTCTTCAAATAAGTAAAATTACAGAAAATATGGCAAAAAAATAGAATCTTTAAAAATTGGAAACTTCAGAACTGAAAAGCACAATAGAAATTTTTAATAAATCATTGAAAGGGCTTAATAACAGAGCGGAGATGACAGAGAAAGTTCAATGTTCTTGGAGATCAATAGAAATAATAATGTCTGGACAACAGAAATGAAAAAAAAAAAAACAGTTAGAAAGATGAATACAACTCCAGCATCAAAAAGTCTAATATCTGTGTCACTTCAATAGATAGTAGAAAGAGATAGGCACTGACAAATATCTGGATAAATGATGATGAAAATTCTCCAATTATGATAAAGGTCATAAATTTATAGAACCAAGAAGCTTGTCAAATTCCAAAAAATGGGGCCAGCTCGATAGCCCAGTGGATAGGGCGCCGGCATACCACATGGGAGGCCCTGGGTTCGATTCCTGGGGACCTCTCCTAGTGGGCAGACTGCCTTGAGAATGGCAAGCCGCCATGGGCGGGCT
>PVKH010044354.1:0-10614 GCA_004027955.1 Chaetophractus vellerosus | reverse complement strand
AGTCTTTCATCGGAGCAAACTCATCGAGGACCCTTCATCAGTCTTTCATCGGAGCCCCTGGCTTGCAGCCTGCCAGCGGAACCTGGACTTGTGTATCCCCACGGTCACGTGAGAGACTCTTATAAAATCTTATATTTTTAACAGAGATCTCGTGTTGATTCTGTTTCCCGAGAGAACCCTGACTAGAACACATGGTATACTACTTCACTGAACAATGATCAATATTTACATAGTCTTTATAATGAAAACAATTCATACTGACATATAAAAAATATGATATAAGATTATTGGGAAGATTAAGAAGTAGAAGGGAAGTACAAGAGCTGGAACCCTCATCTACCATAAATAGCAAATCAATAGGTAATGCTAAGATGAGTAAATCAAGAGATGATAGTCTATTCATGTTATTCATAAATATGGAGATAAATACCAGAAGCAACAGCTTTTAGAGTTGCAAGTGACTGACCATAGGGAGCTGGATGGAGTAAGGAGAACAAGGTACTGATGCTTTTTTATTTATTTTAGAAATATTTGATTATGTTAATTCATGTATTATTTGATAAAAATAAAATTCCATTATAAAAGATAAACCATTTCAGGTTAACAGGTTTAGTATCTTATATATATTCTTTATAATACTATAGATTTCAAATAGATTGCTCAGCTTTCTTTTATTTTTCAGTCAAATTCACCTTAATAGTAATGTTTGTATATTCTATACAAACATTCTTTCTTTATGGTGTATCTTTTATTGTGTGACTGCAATTGTAATAAAATAATATAAAGGTAGGATTTTTTTGGTTTGTTTTGCTTTTGAACTATTTCTTATAATGCCCTGTAAACTGACAGCTTTAGGAAGATTTACAATGATCTATAGTTGTCTTTTCTTATCATATAAAAATAGTCTCCATTATTACTCCCAAGTATGCATGCACAAATTAAAACTTTTAAACTTTTTATTTATTCACATTCATTTGCAAAAGCTTTTGAAATTTATCTGCACATTTCCCTAAACTATCTTTTTAATGAATGTTATATTAGTAATAACCATGACCCTCTATGGGACCAAGATCCTCTTGAAAGAAAGTAAAGAATCTTCCAAAGGGTAAACAATGGTTTCAATCACCACAGCCTTGCTAAACATTGGTAAAGAAATCAAGGCTGAGTAGTGGGACTCTATGGTAGGAGGAAAATTAGAACTGTACATTTGGTTTTGACTACGAAGGCATCTAGGAGGTTGACTCCCACCTCATGTAAACATCACGGAACTAAAATGCAAAAACCCTGAATAAAATTCCTGTTGTACTACCCTGTAGAGCCAGATGTTGTCATGGGGACATGAAATATAGAATGGGATGGTGAACTATGGCAATAAACTAGATGGCAATAAGGACATGTACTTTGTAAAATGGAATACATTTTGGCTTTTTGAATAATAAATGTTTATTTCCCTCATGTATTTTCTCAGTATGTATTATAATACATACAGAGAAACAGAATATTCTGAGTGCTGGCAAACACAGAAGTCACAGTGCTCCAAAGAGACAATGGAAATGAACCAGTACAAATACAGCCTCACTATCTATAGCACATTTTTCAGAACAAAAATATTGGAAAAGTTGTGTTCAACATGGGAAGCAATTTGCCTAAACTGTTGGCTGGTCATTTTATCACCCAGTAGTTTTTCTCTTTTACCTGTGAACTTGAATGTTTCATCATTTTTAGCTGTCCATAGAATTAAAATTAATATTAAATATAATGATTCTAGCAACAATCCTCAGATTGTCCCACTGTTTGCACTTCTATTTTCAAAGATATGGCCATTTTCCCTTCTCTTTGTTTATAGTAGATATATTTCCTTTACTAATCAAAAATCCCCCCTATCAAATTCTTGAATTATTTTAAAATTAGTCTTTCAGAGGAAAGGTTGTTTGAAAATATTAACACCCTCAAAAAAGACTAATACATTAAATATACATGATGTCCTCTTATTGAATTGTGTTATATAATCACTGCCATCAATATGGTGTCAGGTGGTTGCTGTGGTGGCTTGGAGTTACTATCTCAGAAAAAACCTGTTCTTAATCTACTGTAAATAGGACCTTTGAAGATGTTATTTTTAGTTAAGGTGTGGCCAACTAAATCAGGGCATGTCTTAATCCTATTGCTGGAGGCCTTATTGAGAAGGCCACAGGGAAAGTATGGGAAGAAGCTGAAAGTCAATGGAACCCTGAGGAGAAAAGAGAAGACACTGCCAAATGACAGGAAAGCCAGGGACCAAAGATTGCCAGCAGCCAGCCCAGGAATGCCCCAGTCTTGGGGATGAAAGCATCGCCTTGCTGATGCCTCGATTTTGGACTTTGTTTAAGCCAACCCATTGCATGGTATTTGTTTTAATAGCTGGGAATTAAGACAGCTGGACTAAAACAGATATGACATTTACTGGTCTGTAATTCATAGAGTCCCTTCTGGAGTCTTGATTAATGGGATTTCCATTTTTAATCCATCATGCTTATCAAGTAGTAGTTGTTCATAATGTCAGTATATACTTTTTTAACTAACACATACCCCTTCCTCCACTTCCCCAATAACTCACTCAGTTTCAATTTTCCTAATTTTTGATTTACAAAAAGATTTTTAAAATTTTAGTATGGTTGTTTTAAAGGTAACTAATCCACTCTTTCAAAATAGATTCTGACTTATTACAGTGAGAGCATTCTATGTAGCTACAATGTCTTTATAGTTTTAGACTATCAGAGGTTAGTTCTGCTAATAATTTATGAACAAATTCTGAATAGAATCATATTCTTCTAACACAGTGAAGGTCTTTTTTTTATATATTGAAATTTCCTGAATCTACATGACCAAATTCCTAGTCCAAGCACAGAAAATTTAAATCAGAGAAGTTGTTGCCATTGCTATAGTGATCATAGCCATTTGTTTAGAAGACATCTTTGACCCATCTGTCATTTCCCACCAAATTTGCTGCTGGTCAGATACTATTCCACTAGACATAAAGAGAGATACAGCCTATTATATTTTAAAATCTATAAAGGCTAAATTTCAAGACAGAGGTACTTTAGGAATAGAACAAAGGAGAGAAACTGAAGTTGCAAGAAGGTTAAACAGGCTATATTTCAGTTTGACAGGCCATCAAGGCTCCTTTAGTTTTCTAATAGGACATGAACCAGCAAAAAGTTCCCCTCAGTGGCCCACCTCAATCTGACTAGAGCCAGGGTTAGGGCAACGGCCAAATTGTCCTCTCTCATTATAGTCTGCACTTTTAATATCATCTCCAAGAAGGAACAAAGAGCAAGAGATACATTTTAAAAACAGCAAAAAAAAAAAAAAAAAAACAATGCCCAACTAGCTTTTGGAACTCTGAAGAATGGCTCAATAATTGGATAAGAGTTGCTTAATCTAACTCATTACTTATTCAAATCAGATACTGCAAACAGGCTTTAGAAATACATAGGTAAATGGTTAATAACCAACAGCTAAGTTGTGAGAATTCCTAAAAAACTTCAGTATCCATGAGTTGGAGTTCCTTGATATGATAATTTTATAAATTAAAGTTGACACAAACAATATAGGAATGTAAAATACTCTTTCCACACCAAATTGCTTCATGGACTTCATTGAAAATGCCATGAAGAAATATTTTTACCCTGCCTGTTTTTATGTCATATAATTATATTTGTATGGATTCCTAAAGCACATTGGAGATAAATAAAAACTTTGAAGGATATATAGTTCTAAAGTTCTTTCTAAAAAGACCATGAATAAAAAAGAAAGGATGAGTGGTAAAAGACGATCAAGTTAGAAAACCCCATTTTAAAAAATAAAAAGCTTTATCATAGCAAAATATTTTTTAAAAATAAAGAAGATTTAGAGAAGAACATAATAGCTATAGCACACAAACTGTTGCAGAATGGATAGGGTACTAAGCTGAAAGTCCTGGATTCAAGGCTCAGGTCCATCATTTATAAGCTGTATGTGTGTGATTTTAGGCAGGTCACATACTCTCTTTGAGCCCCAAGATGCTCCTTGTAAAATGGCATTAATGCCCATATCTATCTCATAAGGTGGTGATAAGTTACTTAAACACAGATGAATTAACTTAAATGAAAATGCCTGCCACATTGCCTGTCAGCAAGTGATTTGCAGTGAATATCCCTTCCTTCCTTACCTTCTTAATAAACAGAACCTAGAACCTTCTTCATTACACATGACAAATAAATGCAACATCATAGTCATAGATAAATGGTTTCCTCAGCTGATTTTTATAAAATAAATTGCTGTAAGTACAGATATGATTGTGGAATTGCAGAAAACCAAAAGCAACGAAAGCAGATCCTGAGAAGCATCTAATAGGCAACTTCCTTTGTTTCATGCTGCCATGCTCTATGGTTACAATGCAGGCTTCCAATGAACACTGGATCAAAATTAAAATTCTAGGCAGGCATTCAACTTATATGATTGTGTCCGTTCTTCACTGAGCATGGGAAATGAATGCTTTACAAGTCATTTATTGAAGATAGTCCCATAGTACTCTTACAAAATTCACTTCCAAAAGAGGCCCTATCTCTGTAATGCATCTGAGTAAGTGAAAGCTATACCAGGTTTCTTGCACTATATTTTAGAAATTTCATCAGGGTAATAAAATTATATTTTTACCAGAGGATTTTCTGAGGCCAGCCCACAACAACTTTCCAAAGGTGCATAATAAATAAGAGAAAAAGAGACCAAACAAATCTCAAAAATAAAGACTGTTAATCCAAAATGATTTACAACCTTATTTCTAATGTTAAATAAAGATCAAGTGGCACAAAACATTTAGTTTAATTATAGTTTTCCTACTATGAATGTAAAGTTGGCACAAATATAGTTAGCCTAATCAAAATCAGGTAATAGTTACCTCCATGGCCTTGTTTGATGGTTCCAGACCAGTCATATTTGCTACTAATAACTGATGTAAGAGTTGAACTTGAGCCACACTTAGGAAGAAGTCCAGGTTTGTGGTTATATTCACTTCCAAGGAATGGCCACACACTAAAATCTCCTGAAGGAAAAAAGGTTGAGTACAGATAAAGAAACATGATAGCCATTAGATGATAATTTATCATTCTTACTTATTTCACCTTTGCTACTTTGATGAAATCTCCTGGGATTCAAGTTCATATAATAAAGAGAGTAGCAGAAATCATGAGCATGCCCACTAAACACAGTTTAATGGATTAATTTGTGCAAATTACAGGGCAACAAACTCACAAAAAGAAACTTTCATCTTTTGATAGCCATTTGGCTTTTGCTTACCTCAAACTACTATCCTGTTTCAATACGTAAGCAATGATGCAAATTTTTAGCATAATCTTGATCATTCACTCAAATGAACGAATATTTACTGAGCATATCCTAAATACCAGACACTATGCTAGAGTGCCAGTAATATCACAAAGAATAATGTTGGTCTTCAAAGGCAACCTGCTCTTGAGGAAGTTATAATCTAGCTGGGTAGACAGATGTAAACAGGCAACTGTAGGCAGGCAATTACAATCACAAGTGCTATGGTATGAGTATTCTCCAAAGGACAAATTCCAAGTGATTTGTAACAAAATAGAATGCTGAAGCCAAAGACAGCTAGGCTAATTAATTTCACTTCTTCAAATGGCTAAAACCTTGGCAGCATTAGATAGATGTCCACTACTTACTGGTGGTGTTCTGCATAACTGAATCACTTCAGCATTCATCATTGGAAAACCATTCAGAACAGGAAAACAGAAATGAAAAACAATCCAGCAGCTTCATTTAATAAGCAGAAGTCCTGCCTCTTGTTATGAAGTACATGTGGACAACGTTCAAATGCTTGGAAATGGCCAACAGACCTTCTCCTTAGTAGTGTCATCCAAGGGAATGGATTTAAGGAAACTATGATTGGCCTAAGTACAAACTAGACAACTTAGAGCAACTTTTAAAATAAAGCCATAAAGAACAGCATGCCTGAAATCATTATCCTTTTCTGGTTAAATAACCTTTTCCTCTGTGACTTTCCTGTATTTACTCATAATTAGAATTCTTATTTCACTCCTCAAGCAGTGATGAAAAGGAAATAAATTCAGAAGTTTTTTAAAATAAATTTTTAAAATAAATTTTCACTAACATTGTCCAAGAGGAGGAAAACTTGAACTAAAGACATCTTTAAAGTTCTATCAGTGTTGTGCCTCCAAAAAAAATTAGTAAATGATTGATCCTATGTTAGTAAGTTAAGTAGTATATGAATGCAATTGATAGAATCAGCAGCTGTCAAAGTCATAAAATAACATAATTATAATACCATATTTGCTATAATAATTATTATAATTATCTCTTTTGCTCAATACGATTCTCACAACAACCTGGAGGGTAACTACAGTAGCTGTATATGAAGCAACTTAAGTGTGTATAAGGGAAATGATGCACAAATATTTAAGGTATAGCCTAGAACTAGGTTTTCTGATCCCTAGTTTCATGCTTCTTTCACCTGTGAACGGGGAGCTTAAAAATAATGTCTCCAAATTAGAAGATGAAATCATTAAGACAAGATGGTATTTTATTAAGCACTTTGATATACTCATACCTTTTTCTGAATTTCATTATGGTAAGTATTTGAAAATCCAAGTAAAAAGTATTTTCAGGAAAAAAGCCTTACTAATTCAAAGTGATGATATTTCATTTTTGCGAGCCAAATATAATAGGAAATAAAAATGACTACTTAAGTGTGATTCCAGTACGAGTCATAATTCATATTTTCATAGCAGCGTTAGTATCAAGAAAAGAGCACCATATGAGGAGTTTGAAATGTGTATTCTAAACCAACTGTGTTAATAAGTATTTGTAAGATCTTAGTAAACTTAATTTTTATACACCTTTTGTGGATATATAAGATGCCTGTCCTAAACTAACTTTCCTCATAGGGCTATTAGAAACATCAAATTAGATAATATACACATGAATATTGTTTTTTAAAAAATCCAGAAGGAATGTATGGTTTTATCTGTTTGAATTAATATATTTAATCTAAACCTAATTTTTCTGAATTTTTCCAAACTGTCTGCAATTCTGTGAATGACCAAAAAATTTATAATGTGTTTAGCATAACATAAATTTCTATGAAAAATATGTTTTATGTTATGGTGGTCCACATTCTTACTGCATTTCTATTTTAGTGAGGGATGATGGCAGTACACCACAGTGATCGACTTGAAACTTGGATCCACCATTTACTGGCTAATTAACACTAGCCAAATTACTTAGTCTTTTCTTTTTTTTTTTAACCTCAATTACCTCATCTATAAAATATGGCCATTAATAGTACTTATTCATAGAGATGTTGTGAAGACTAAATAAAGTAATTCATGTACAAGTCTTTATGTAAGGTAGTCCATGTAAGAACTCTGTTATCCATAAGTGTCACTGTTGTTTTCATTAGAGAGAAGTTGCAGTGGTAAGAAGTGTGGAGCCAGACTGCTTGGGTTCATATCCTGCTCTGCTACTTACTGCTTGTGAAAATTTGGGTAAGTTGGTTAACCTCTCTATGCCTCAGTTTCCTCATCCCCTCATGGGGATGGCAGCAGTAGCTAATATAATTATTGTGAGAATTAAAATAGTTATTACATAAAAAGTAATAACTGAACAGTACCTGATAACTAAGAAATGCTCAAAAATAGCTATGACTGTAACTATTATTGTTAAATGACCTAATTTGATGTTCTATGGGCTGAAACTGTGAGAATCCCTGATGTATAAACAGGAACTGTTCCATTACTTAGACTAAAACAAAATCTATATTATGTACTAACCTCAGTATGCACATTTTCTGGAGAAATTACTCTGGTGAAAATGATGGCAGGTGCTCCAGTTATTCGGACAGAAAAATCTGTCAAAATTGGAGTCAAAATTGCTCTCCTTTCTTGATGCCGCCGTATACTAAAAGATAAAGTAAAAAACAATTAGCTATTTCATTTTTTAGCATAATTTTCGTTAGATTTGTCCAAATCTTTGTACTATAAACTTCACACTGTGTAACAAAATCACATTATTACTATTATTTTGAGAGTGCCTATTATATATTTTATAGCCAAAGTTTCATAACTTTAATTCTATAAGATTTATAAACGACAGCAAGAAAAAAATCACTGAGAAATTCAGATATAACTAAGAGATTTCATATTAATTGGCATCATCCCAGGACTTTTAAATGAAGTACTTTCTCTGTTTTAAATTTCTTTTGTTCTTGCAAATAGTGTATCTTTTGTTACTAAAAATAGTCTTACTATTTTTGTGACAATTTAAAATTTCCTATCCCTAATAATTCTGACCCTTAATTTGACAATTGTCAGCCTTCCAATCTTTTTAGGTTCATCTTTGATATCTTTTTTTTTTAAGCTATAAGAACCATATATTTGAAATTTGAAAAAACAACAACAAAATTTTCTTGATTTCATGGATTAATAATGCCTTTGCAGTAATGGAAATGGCTTTTGTGAGTCTGACTCCGAATGCTTCCTTACATACTGTATATTATGTATACAGTTAGGTCCATTCCTAGCCCTATATTACCTATGAGGAAAGAAGGGTTAGGGACTGGGCTGAAGATGCCCAAACAAAGGCTCCAGAACTGGATAGAGGAAAAACTGACACCAGAGCAGCTGTTGGCCTCTATTTTAATTGTTCTTTACACATTCTCACTTCAATCAGTTATTTAGTAGGGTACTTCTACTCTGCATTCAAAATTGCTATTAATTTCAAAGGAAGTACTGCACTTTTGGTACAAGATGAATTGGAAAAATTTACTGAGAAACCAGAGCTTGTGTTGGTGCAGGGCTTCAAGTCCACTACCATGTTCTTAATTTTCATTTTATAAAATAATGCAATGTTATGTTTTATTAGAAAACCATACCTGAAAGGTCTTTGGAACCATTCACATAATACTCCTTCTAAGTATGTCTCCATTATTCCCTTATATTATAAAACGATAAAGTTGAGATCAGAGAATTGGCATAAGTTATCTCATGAAAACATCTAATAAAACTCAAGTCTTTCTGCATCCTTTTCTATCCAAATAGTCTAGAAAGTACTGGTATCTTTTGTTGAACTTTGCAAGAGGCAGAGCTTTATACAGTGTCTGCCAAAAAAGCAAACTGGATCATCTGGTTCTACGACATGTAAGTATTGAGTTTCAAGAAAGTCAATTTTAAAGAATTAAGAGATCTGGTAAGTAGAGGCTAACAGTAAGAAGTATTAAAATCTGTGAATATAGAGGAACAGTTGAGATCCTGAGAGACATCATAATTATAGACTAATAGCTCAAATTCCATAAAACAACCAATATGAGAAGCATGTAACATCTGAGGTGTTCTCATAAGGGATTGTTAAAATACATGAGATATTAAAAATATCTTAAAATGGAAAAGATGTCAGGAAACCAAATAAGAGCAAATATTAGCTAAAGCACTGATGGAAAAAAACTACTTGTCCATATCATACATTTTTTCCATCATGTACGAGTTAAATTAGCAATACAACATATGAAAGACCTATGACCTTAGATATAAAAAGAAAATTTAAATAAATCAATACCCCTATAAAACTATACTTTTTCTGGCATATAGTGCTATCTTTTTCTTTTGTGCTATTTCAGGTAAGTGTTTGAGATGACAATCAACATCTTCATAAAAATTAATGAAAATTTGTGGATTTAAATATTTTCAAGGATGAATTTGAGAGAAAGAAAAAGCTGAAGAAATAACTACTAATTCTGGCAATATTTTACTAGATAACAGTCTAGATATCAAATGGACAAAAAGTGAACTAAAACCCAAAGTACTAAGGAACATTGTCAATGACCTGAGAGTCATAGCCACTCTCAATAAACAACAGTATTATATTTTTAATGGTCATACACAGAGAAAACAGGCTAATCCTTAGACCCTCTGGCTGGCAAGGATTTTGAAATGAGCTGCCTACCTAAAGCTGGAGCCCTTGAAGAGCCAGAAAAATATCTGCCCATTTGAAATAGGCATGGACAAAGAAGTCTGACTGTTGGCATGTGGGCTTAGTTAAAAAAACAAACAAACAAACAAACAAACAAACAACAATAAAACAAAACAAATCTCCCTGGAAAATAAGAATTATGGGAAATTCCCTATGTGTGTGTGTGGGACGGGGCAGGGGGAGGGGAAGGACTCTAATTTATATTACCCTATATGGTTCAGGCATCCCCATTCTGAGTTACTTACAAAAAAAGTGACATCAGACCTTTGAAAACCCAGGGACATCTGTCTGAAATAGACACAAAACCTCTGTGGAAGAATATGCCCTCAAATCAGAACACAAATGATTCTCACAAAGGCCCACTGAAGATAAACTCTTAATAACAGATTATTTGATATATTGAAAAAAAACCCCACAACAACTATTCTTGATTAGCAGGGGGAGAATTAAACCCAATTATCCAGTTCATTATCAAGAACTTTTTGTAATAGAATTGCCACATATGGACAGCACGATAAATTTATTTAAAATTATTAAAGACATATGGATGAAATAAATAGCATGAGAAAAACAAGCCAGTCA
>PVKH010044353.1:0-10613 GCA_004027955.1 Chaetophractus vellerosus | reverse complement strand
GCAATTCCCTAAACTAATTAATAAGTCAGCTGTAAAAACTTCTAGAGGTGTTAAATGATCTCTTACAGCTCTAATATTATTAATGAATAATAATAATGTTATAACAAGTCAAAATTGGGATTGATAGCCTGACAAAGTTTAGTGAGGAAAGCAGGCGTTGTTAATTGTTTGTTCAAAATTAAGTGAAAACAGAATGTCTGGGCACTTCCCCAGTTTATAAGAAGCTCTCAGCCTATATCTGTGTCAGAGAGAACAATGCCACTTCCTCCAGGACATTGGCCATGGACTTTCCTACTTTGAAAAGTCCACTGCACTCTTGATTCTATACTTTGTGGTGCACATTCCAGAGCTTTGTCCACCCAGATAGCAATAACTGACTCTTTATCTTTCAATTTCTATAACACCTTTAATAAATTTTTAAAAATTAGAGTAGCTAAGTTGTCCTTTGCACTTTCCTGTACCAGGCACTGAACTAAACTACTTGCATTAAGTTACATCTTCCTCATAACATCCTTGAAGGAGGTAGTATTTTTATCCCCAGTTTTCAACGAGGAAACAGAAATACAATCTGACCCAGATCACACCATTGGTGAGTGCTGAACTGCCTCTAACTGTAACACGCTAGATGTCATTTTTCTTGAGCTGCTAACACAAATACTACAAAAGGTATTAAACAATGGGAATTTAACTGGCTCACAGTTTTGAGGCTCGAAGTTCACCCTGGAGGCGTCAGCAAGATTATTTCTCCCCAAAGCCTGTAGCATTCTGGTGTTGGCTGCACGCAATTCTTAGGGCCCCTTGGCTTGTATCCCTGCTTCACATCCCATCACGACAGACATCCTCTCCTTTCTCTTCCCAGTTCCCTCTACTTCTGGCTTCCCACCACTTCCGGCTTCTGGCTCTTCACCATGACTTTCTCTAACATCTGAATTTCTTCTGCTTATAAAGGACTCCAGTAATCAGACTTAGGACCTACCATCATTGAGTCACACCTTGACTAAAAATAGCATCTTCAAGAGGTCCTTTTTACAATGGGTTCACATCCCCACAGCAATGCAGATTAAGATTAAGAATCCATCTAGTTTGGGGTACATAATTCAATCTACCACACTAAACAATTGAATTCCATGAACATGCCTAGCTCTTATATGAGCCAACCAACCAAACTTATCCCATGAAGAGTTTGCTAAAATCGTCCCCACCTTTGATAATTTATTCTTCAGAGAAGTGTGTATGTGTGTGTGTGTGTGAGTGTGTAGGAAATCTAAACATATTTAGCTTCATGAAATGCAAAGTAATTTTCAGAACTTTAGGGCTTTGTAGCAAACTAATTAATTCTGGCATAGCGAGATAAACTGGGATGGAAGCTCAGGTCAACTTAACTTGTGCCTCACAGTATTATACTGTCAATAACCAAAAGTATCAGTTAATTCCAGTCCTAACAGAAAAGTTGCCACTCTGTGTGGCTATGTGTAGGTGCCATCAGAAAAAAAAAATAACCTTTTCAATTCTTTGAACAAAATTACTACTTTTCTTGTTTTTCCTCTTTTTTATAATATTTCAATGTATCATTCCCTTTTATTCACATGGTCGCAAAATAGTTTCAATGTTGTGCGTTTTGTATTAGTTTTTTATCTGCTGCTGTAACAAATCACCACAAACTTCAACACAACACAAATGTTACCTCATGGTTTATAGGTCACAAGTACCAACACTGAAATAAAGGTGAGAGTAGAGATGTGCTCCTTTGTGAAAGCCCTGGACATGAATCCGCTTCCAGGATCCTTCAGGTGTTGGCTGAATTCAGTTCCTTGCAACTATAGCACTGAGGTCCTGTTTCTTTGCGGGTTATTGGCTAGAGATCTGCTTCAGCTTCTAGAGACTTTCCCCATTCCTTGGCTCATGGCCCCCTTCCTCCATCTTGAAAGCCAGTCACATGGGTGGAGTCCCTGACACACTCCAAATCTCTCTGAACTCCCCTTCTGCCTCTTCACTCCACTGATGCTTCTGCCTTCCTTTTAGTCTTTTAAGGTCTCAAGTGGTTACACAGGGCCCATCCGGGTCATCCAGGAAAGCTCCCTATTTTAAGGTTAGTTGATTAGTAATTTAGTTCCAATCTGCAAAGTTCCACAGCAGTGCCTAGATTAGTGTTTGATTGAATCACCAGGGGGCAGGAATCTGGGGAGGCATCTTTAGAATTCTGCTAAACATACATGTTGACGCTCAAGATATAAACATGAGAATGTTTTCTTAGCCAGAAATGAGACGTTTTGTTTTTAATTTTGTAATTCCACATTCTGCACTTTTGAACCTAATAATTATGTCACCTATTAACCACAGATAGGTTGAAATTAGGAATTTAGAAAATCATAATTCAAATAAAAAGTTGCCTTCATCAGTGAATATATTGCTTTATATGATATCCCTTTATGATTTTTAAGTACACTAGATGATTTGAATGATATATATAGGCAAATATATTAATTGATTTAGAGATCATGGTAAACTATGTGTGTTTGGATTAAATTATTCTTGGAGAATTATGGCCATCTAACAATTATAGACAATATCATTCTCTTTAATGATGTGTTTTAAATGGAAAGCATTAGAGAAATTATTAAAAAACACTATACATTAATTTGCTGGTCATTTTTTTCCTTTGCTACCAATAAAGCTGCTTATAAAACTAATTCCCATATCATTACTAACTTGTTTCAGTTTTTACATGCAACATAATGATACAAGTTTGCACATGGTGTAAACCAGGCAGGATAAAATATGTTTCCTAGAGATAAGCTAAACTAAGTAAAATGTACAAATGGTCATAGTTATATAGTGCTTATGAATAGTTCAAGGATTTATGAGGATTTCTTGTATTTTGAAGAAGTAATCAAGTGTCCCCCAAAAACATTTTTTGGCAGTATGGGGTACACAATAGCATTCGGCTGAATGTGAATTTCAGAGGAATCTGTTGAATGAGCGAATGAATGAGTTTTAATGGTGGCAAGAACTCCACATTTTGTTCACTAATTTGCTCTATGAAATGATCAAAGAATTAACCTTTGTTTCCTCATGCATGAAAGAAGGTTATAGCTAGAGGACATCTAAGAGGCCTTTTAACTTCACATTCTATGAATCACGATACATAATAATGTATATTGAGCTCTCATTCTTTTCCTATTACAGACGTTCATAAATGTTCAAACGTAACAAAACCATAAATAGAATTTTTCCCAAGTAAAATTTAAAAAGCAACTAAAATGGGGTTGCCATAAGATTTTATCAGGAGCATGAGAAACAAAGTTTACTTTCAGTTACAGTTATACATCCAAAAAATGCTGTTAATTCTCAACAAATTTATCAACAGCCCTAAACTGGTAGGCAGAGGCAATATGGTGAGGAAGAAAGGCTGTGACATTTCTGGCACTTTACTAAAGGCAAAACACATTTCCGACCTCGCTTTCCTAATCTATAAAAGGGACTGGACTCTCCAAATGGACAATTCATCTAAAGGATCAGTCTCACTCCTGGGGATAAGTGACTTCCAGTGGCTGGAGTCTCTTGGGAAGTGGAGTGTGTTAGGACTGGCTGCAGGAAGGCATTGGCTCCTTCAATGGATGAATAAATGAATGAATGAAACAATGAATGAATGCAAACAGAGATTTGGGAGATAAGGGTACACAGCCTCCACAACTTGAATGGCAGTGTGTGCCCAGATCAGTATAGAGACAAATGTCATTCATTTAAAAATCTTTAGCTGGGAGCGGATATGGCTCAAGGAGTTGGCACCCACCTCCCACATGGGAGGTCCTGGGTTCAATCCCTGGTCCCGGTTCCTCTAAAAAAAAAACAAAACAAACAAAACAAAAAAAACCTCTAGCAATCTTTCTGATGTGTGAAACTTTCAGTGTTCACATTTCCTCTCCTCTTACATTTCCGCTGCTACAACGAAAGGCCATTTCCTCTTGGTCTGTCAACAGTGGAAATTGAAAACAGCTGCTCACCAGTCCTTTGGATAATAGGTGTTCTATGTGTGTTGTGCTATCAGGTCTTTAAGGTCACCTTCGGTACCTCCAGAGGTCATAGAGGAAAAACATTTGGAAGCTGAAAGGGGCCTCCGTAATTGTCTAATCCAGCTTCCACAGCTGGCAGGAGGCTTCCATCAAGGCAGTCCTTTGGCCTCTGCACAGACACTTTCAGAACAGGGAATTCACAAGCCCACAAAGCAGTACATTTCATGTTTGGGTTTGGGGTATGTTCTGGGGCTCCAACAATGTTCTATTTCTTGACCCTAGCGGTGATTTCATGACATTCACCTTATAGTTTTATCAAACTGTGCATCTATGTTGTATGCACTTTTCTGAATGTTGTTGTATTTTGCAGTTGTGCCCATTTGACCTTTTACTCTAAAAAATGTGCATGCATACATTTTGACCTAGCAATTCACTTTCTAGAAAATTGCCCCAAGCAAATAATTAAGAGATTTAGCTTAATGTATATTTAATGCAATAGTGGTTGTAATAGGGAAAAAAAAAACAGGAATAAACTAATGTCCAAACTTGGATTGATTAATTTATGGGATATGTATATATTAGTTGAAATGACATAGAATTCATGATTTGCTGCTGTGTATAAAACAATAAAACAAGATCCAAAGCTGCACAATTCATTTTTTTATAAAAATCTGAAACAGATTTCATTGAAATATTAGCATTTCTCAGTGACAAGTTATGGTTTATTTTCTTCCTCTTTTTCATATCTACTTTTAGCTTATTCTACAATGTATATGCATTGTGTTATTTTGTACAATAAAAATGTATTATTAAAACTAAAAATAAAAACAATTGGCAGGTGTGAGCCAATTTAAATGTATCAGGGATGTTGGCCCCTGTGGCCTCAATAGAGTCTTTTCTTCACTGCAGACTAAATTTGTTATGTACATTGTAAGAGCAACTATATGACACTGTGTGAAAAAAAGAAATAGGGGTAGTCTAGTTAAATATAAGATTAACAGATATATTGGTTCACTTTTTAACTTTAGGCATTATTTATTGATTTCTCACTATAGAGGTGAAGATTTATCTCTCACAAGCACTTCCTTGCCTTTGCACATTCTGTCGCCAAAACTTCCTGATACAGTCATATCACAACTCTGGTTATAAATATTTAGTGTTTACATTATCATGACAATGAATATAATAATCACAAGTGAGTCAACTAGTATCTTTTCCTGTAAACCTTCTTGTTTTCCTTTGAGTTAGTAATAGTTTTTATATATTTCCTGAGTTTTCAATGTTCATCTCCTCACCAAGTGTACAAACCTCCTTTCAATACATCCAACACCTTCTGTATTTATCAGGTTAACAATTTCTTTAGGAAATCTTTCCCTGAGCTTCTGGCAGTCTCTAACCAGACCCGGTTGCTTGCACAGGGTCTCTTGCATCATGCTGGTTAATCCTTTCACTTCTCTCTTCTGTTAGACCTTCTGTTTCTTGGATCCCATAACTTCCTCCTTCTTGGTTTACTCTCATATTTTGACGGAATACATTCTTTTGTAGCTTCCTGAAATGGGATGCATGGGAAGCAATTTTTTGACAATTTGAATGTCCCTGTCTATATGTTAACTTCTCACTTAATGGACGGTTTATATAAGTGTAGAATTCTGAGTTGGGAATCATTTGCCTGCAGACTCTTGAAGGCATTGTACCCATCTTCCAGTTTCCAATGTTCATATTGAGAGTTCTGATATCAACCAGATTCTTGAACCTTCATACGTAATTGCTGCTCTTAAAAATGTTATAATCATCACTTTGCTGCATGTCTTCTTCTTTTGATCACCAAATTACCAAAACCGAATCAAGAAAAAAATAGATATAACCCTCACATCTACAGCTAACTGATTTTTACAAGGGTTCTAAGTCGGGAAATAATTCTGTTTTCAACAAATGGTGCTGGGAAAACTGGATGTCCATTTTCAAAAGAATGAAGGTGGACCCCTACCTTATAGCATATATAAAAGTTAATTCAGAATAGATCGGAGACCTAAATATAAGAACCAGAGCTAAAAGAAAACATAAAGAAGCATCCCTAGGACTTTGGTTTAGACACAAAGCACAAGCAACAAAAGAAAAAGAATAGATGAATGGGACCTTATCAAAATTTAAAATTTTGTGCCTCAAAGAACTTCATCCTGAAAGTAAAAATGCAACCCAAAGATTGGAAGAAAATATTTGGAAACCACATATTCAATGAGGGTTTATTATCCAGATTGTGTAAGAAATCCTAAAATTCAACCACAAACAACCAAATTAAAAATGGGCAAAAGAGTTGAACAAACATTTCTCCACAGAATATATACAGATGGTTAAAACGCACATGAAAAGATGCGCAACATAATTAGCCATTAGGGAAATGCAAATCAAAACCATTATGTGGGAACCAACTGTGGTTCAATTGGTAGAGCCCTGGTTTACCACATGGGAGGCCCCGGGTTCGGTTCCCGGAGCCTCCTTGAGAAGGCAGGCCACCTCGAGAATGCAAGCCGCCGTGGGCAGGACAAGCCGCTGTGGGCAGGGCAAGCTGCCACGGGCAGGGCAAGCTGCCGGGCGGTGAGCTGACTCGGCGGGATGCCGCAGCAGGGGGAGACAAGCAGACACAGAAGAACGCAAAAGCAATGAACACAGCAAGAACAAGCAGCAAGGGGTGATATATAAATAAATAAAAATAAATCTTTAAAAAAAACATTATGTGACACCGTTTTACACTAACTAGCATGGCTACTATTTAAAAAATGGAAAATTGCAAGTGTTGGAGAGGATGTCAAGAAATAGGAACACTCATTTATTATTGGTGGGAATGTAAAATGGTGCAGCCACTGTGGAAGACAGTTTGGTGGTTCTTCCAATAGTTAAGCATGGTTTGGTGGTTCTTCTATATGATCCAGAAATCCCATGTCTAGGTATATACCCCAAAGAATTGAAAGCAAAGGCTCAAACAAATATTTTCACACCAATATTCATAGTGACATTATTTATAATTGCCAAAAGATAAAAGCAATCCAAATGTCTATCAACTGACAAATGGATAAACAAAATATGGTATATACATGCAATGGAATATTATTCAACCATGAAAAGGAATGAATTCTTGAAATATGCGACAACATGGATGAAACTTGAAGACAATATGTTGAGTGAAATAAGCCAGACACTAAAGGACAAATATTGTATGATCTCACTGATATGATATAAACTAGAATAAGCAAACACATAGAGTCAGAATCTAGAAAACAGGTTATCAGGCCCTAGAGTGAGGGTGGACAACGGGAGTTAATGCTTAAATTGAACGGAGTTTCTATTTGGAGTGATGGAAAAGTTTTGGTAAAGGATGGTGGTGATAGTAGCACAATATGGTGAACATAATCAACAGCACTGAATTATATATTTGAATTAAAAGGGGAAATTTTAAGCTGTATAAATATGACTAGAATAAATTTTTTTAAAAACCCGTAGGACTGTACAACACAAACAGGGAACCTTAATGTAAACCGTTTATACTGTATTTAATAGGACAATTATAATAGTGTTCTTTCATCAATTGTAACAAATGTACCACACTAATGCAAGGTGTTAATAATAGAAGAGGTATATGGGAATTCTGTATTTTCTGCATAATTTTTCTGTAAACCGACAAGCTCTCTAATTAAAAATAGAAGAGATAGCTTGAATAGAGCTCGTTAATTAAAGAATTTGAATATATAATTATAAACTTTCTCACAAGGAAAACTCTATCACAGATGGCTTCACTGATAAATAAATTCTATCAAATATTAAAGGAAAAATAACATAAAGCCCACAGGCACTCTTTTAGAAATTAGAGGAGGAAGTATTTCCAACTCATTTGGTGAAGCCATTATGACTCTGATCCTAAAACCAGACAAAGTCATTACAAGAAAACTACAAACCAATATCTTTCATAAACATCAACATAAAAATCCTTAGCAAAATATTAACAAATTGAATCCAGCAATATTTAAAGGGTCAGCACATCATGACCAAGTCATGTTTACCGTAGGAATGCAAGATTCACTTAATATTACAAAACCAATCACTGTGATTCACCATATAAGCAGACTTTAAAGGAAAAACCACATAATCATTTCAATAGATACAGAAAAAAGCTTTTGACAAAATTTAACACCCACTTAAGACAGAAACTCAGCAAACAAGGAATAGAAATAAATTTTCTCAAACCAATAAAGAAGCTGGTATTACATTTCTATTGTTTGGCACTAATCTATAAATTCACCGTAATTCCAATAAAAATTCCATCAGGCTTTGCTATAGAAATTGATAAGCTAATTCTAAAATGTATATGAAAGTACAAAGGACCTGGAATGGGCAAAATAATTGTGTAAAAGAAGAACAAAATTGTAGGACTTATACACTCTGATTTCAAAAGTTACAATTTAAAGTATATTTATCAAGACAGTCTGGTAATAACATGAAGAGAGACATATAGATTAATGGGAAAGAATAGAATCCAGAAATAGATCTATACTTATATAAGGCAATAGATTTTTAACAAGTGCCAAGATAATTCAATGGTACAGGAACAATTGTATATCCATATGCAAAATAAAAATACAAAATGAACCTTGGCCCTTACATCATGCCAAATACACACATTAACTTGAAATAGATCATATACTAAAACTTAAACTATCAAGCTTGCAAAGAAAAATATGGGAAAATTTATACATGAATTTGAGGTAGGAAGAGATTCTTAGATAGGACACAAAAAGCATAAATCATAAAATAAAATTATAAATTGGACTTCATCAAAATAAAAAACATCTGCCTTTCAAAAGACACTGTTAATAAAATGAAATGGCATGCCACAGATTGGGAGAACTTAGCCACAATACATAAATCTCACAAAGGCTTATATCCAGAATATATTAAAATAGCTTACAATTCCATAATATGAAGACAAAAAAAACTACTAAAACAATGGACAAAATATGTGAATATTTTCTTGACAAAATAATAGTCCATGAAAAATTACTCAGCATCATTAGTCATCTCGGAAATGTAAATTAAAGCCACAGTGACATACCACTGCACATCCCCTAGGATAGCCAAAATTTAAAATATTGACAATACTACTGTGACAAAGATGTGTGACACTAAAACCATTATACATTGTTGTTTGGACTATAAAATGGCATGAACACTTTGGAAAACAGGGAGTTTCTTATTAAGCTTAATCTACATTCACCAAAAGACCCAGGAATTCAACTCTTAGGTATTTACCCAGGAGAAATGAAAATATATGTCCTTACAAAGAACATCTAGCACCTTATTTGCAATAGCCAAAATCTGTTCAACTACAGATGAATGGATAAACAAAATATGGTATGGTCACACAATGGAATGATACTCAGCAATAGAAATAAATTCAGTACTTATACATATAACAACATGGATGAATTGAAAATTGTACTGAGCAAAAGTAGTCAGTTGCAAAAGTATATACTGTTTGATAATATTTCACGAAATTCTAGAGAAATCAAACTCAGTATATAGTAACAGAAAGCAGAGCAGGGCTTGCCTAAGGTGGGGGTTGACTGAAAATGTGCAAGAGGGAAGTTTTGGTGGGTGATGGGCTTTTACACCTCTTAATATTGGAGGTTACATGTCAAAACCCATCAAACTGCAAGCTTAAAATGGGCGTATTTTTGTATGGAAATTATAACTCAATAAAGCTGATATTTTAAAAGTGTATGTATAGAAACAGAAAAGATCCAAAAGTACATCGACCAAGGCTGCTATCCCCAGGAAGTAGGATTAGGGTTGATTTTTACTTTCTTTCTTTTGCTCTAATTTTTCCAAACTGAGAATATATGTTAGTGATAAAAAAGTGATTAAAATAAAAATGACAGTCATTTATTTTTTTTTAAAGTCACATGGACACTTTTCTCATCTCATGAGAGCAAGGGCAGGCTGATTCATCTCTTTACCATGCACTGAGCCCAGCACCCCAGATCATGTTTGTTGGGTAGAGCTGATGTTAGGTTCACTTTGGTTATCTTCCATGCCTAGACTCCCTTGCCTGTTTCCTCTTGAGAATCATTTGGAAGATTCTCCATCAGTGATCTTTTCCTGGGCCTTACCTAATACCCAACTCAGTCACATGGTTTTATAATTCTATTGGGTGCCTTTCTCTTCCCACTTCAAATTTCAGGTGACAGCCTTCCTATTCTTCAGGTACTCTGCTTTCCCCTGTCTTAGCAGACTCTAAGTAAGACCCAGGCACGGGGAAGCAGATGTGGCTCAGGTGACTGAGATCCCGCCTACCACATGGGAGTCTGTGGTTCTGATCCCTGCACCTCCTAAAGAAGACAGTGAGCTGGCATGACAGGCAGGTGCAGCGAGCTGACCCAATAAGAGACTCAGGGAGGAAAAACATAATGAGAGACACAACAAAGCAGGGAGTAGAGGTGGCACAAGCAATTAGGCACCTCCTTCCCACATTGGAGGTCCCGGGTTCAGCCTCCAGTGCCTCCTAAAAAAACAAGGAAGACAAACAGAAACAGCAAGTGCAAACAACAA
>PVKH010044352.1:0-10619 GCA_004027955.1 Chaetophractus vellerosus | reverse complement strand
AACTCATAATGTAAATATAATGGAATTGGACAGGCCTCCATCTACCACTCTTAACTGATATGGTAATCAGAAATAACATGTGAGGAATTCTATACCAATACTCAGTATGGGATTGACTTAGTTCCTAATTTATCCTTTATGTTAAATGAGTGAACTCCAAAAGAGTGAAACACTAGGTCTGTAGACCCTGGGCACTATCATTCAGTCAAACTTGAGCCATGGTGTGCTAAAGAAAACTCAGTTTAAGAATAACCATAAAATGTACCACACTAATAAAAGATATTGTTAATGTCCTGGGGAAAGTGTGGGAGGGGTAGAGAGTGGGGCATATGGGAATCCTCTATATTTTTATGTAACTTTTATGTAATTTAAGTATCTTTAAAAAGGTAAAAAGTATATTTTTTTAAAAAAAGAATAACCACAAAAATGTGAAATAGGAGGAAGAAGTCTTTATTAGGAGGATGAAAACCCTTGAGACACTTCCAGAAAATTCGTGGTGGAGAATAAATTAATGGAAAATCATGGGAAGTCATTTATTCAGAGATTGGGGAGGTTGTGTACATCATTAATTGTGTTTCTGTGAGGCATATTTTTTGAGGGGTTTGGCAAGATGGTTGCTGATTTAATGATATCAATAGTGGAAATGTTACAGTTTTGGGGATAGGAGAATGTGTGAAGTCTATGATTTTGGAGTCTTTCCTACATAAATGAATATAGTTCTCTGGTTTCCTTTCCTGAGTCAGTGATTAAAAATCTGAAGGGAAGGAACAGATATGGTCACTTTGTTCCTAATCATAGAGGAAACAATACTTCATCTCAGTAACTAGATTCTTTATCAGTTGGTATGAGAATCATGCACACAGTAGTTCACTGTGCCAGGCAGAGGACCAGATCATTCCCATTGCCCCTTGCTAATGTACCAGTAGGAAGTATCCGGGCAAAATGCACTGCAATAATCATCTTGTTAATAATCAAATATCTTAACAGATTCAAAAATACGCAATGCCCATGGGCCATGACATTTTAAAAGAATAAATTTTATTGATACATATTAGTAAAGCTTACAATCCATCCAAAGTGTACAGTCAATGGTATTTGGCATGATCACATAACTGTATTCATCACTTCAATCATTGTTAGAGCATTTTCATTATTTCAATAATAAAAATAAACAAAAAACAGGCAAACAAAAAATCAATACCCCTCAATCTCTCTATGCTTCCCCTGCTGTACCAAGCAGTTATTTCTGGATATTACAGATGTATTCATTTTAAAGCAGTTTTATTGAGATATATACACATACCATAAATCTATCCTAAGTGTATATAATCAGTGAGTCTTAGTATAATCACAATGTTATACCTTCATCACCAAAAAAGTTTTAGAACAATTTCATTACTCCAAAAAGAAAAAAATCACACCCTTTAGCAATCACCTCTCAATCCCTCTATCCTTCCACATCCCTTCATAACTACTAACCTAATTTCATCTTTATAAATTGATTTATATTTACAGAATAAATAAATGGAATCATATATTTTGAGTTTATTTTTGCAGATGGTGTGAGATGGTGGTCCAGTTTTCCCCGCACCATTTGCTGAAGAGACAATTCTTTTCTGATTGAGAGGTCTTTCCCACCTTGTCAATAATTAGTTCACCAGCTAAGTACACATTCTTAAATCTCAATTCTGTGTCACCATTCTATATGTCTGTCATAGTGACTTCATGCTCTTTTGATTACTGTGGCTTTGTTATAATTTTTGAGATTGGAATTGTGAGTCTTCCATCTTCAATCCTCTTTTTCAAAATGATTCAGGGCCCATTGTCCATCCTTACAAATTTTATGAGTTGCTTTTCCAGTTCTGCAAAGAAACTTGTTTGAATTTAAATTGGGAATTGATTGACTCTACAAATTGCTTTGGGTAACATTAATATCAGTATGATATCCAACCAATGAGCAGGTGATAACCTTCCATTTATTTAGATCTTTTTAAATTTCTTTTACCAATGTTTTGTAGTGTTCTGTTTAGAAGTCCTGTATATTCTTGGTTAAATTTATTCTTTTATATTTGATTTTTTAAATTTGTAACTGTGAATGGATTTTTCCTTCACTTCTTCCAAATGTTCATTGTTTCTGTATAGAAGCAGTACAGATTTTTGGATTTTATCTTATACCCTACCAATCTGCTGAATTTGTTTATTAGTTCTAGGGAATTTGTTGTAGATTTTTCAGGATTTTATGGTATATACAATGATATCATGTGCAAATAGGGAAAGTTTTACTTTTTCCTTTCTAATTTGGATGCCTTTATTTCTTTTTCTTGCCTAATTACTTTGGCAAGAACATTCAGTACAATATTCAATAACAGTGGATACTGTACTCATCCTTGTCTTGTTCATGATCTTAGAAGACTTTCAGTGTTTCACCATTAACTAGGATGTAAGCTGTGGGCTTTTCATATATGCCATTTTTCTTCCTTGTATTCCTAGTATTCTAAGTGTCTTTATCTACAAAGGGTGCTGTATTTTGCCAATTGCCTTTTCTACCCTGATTGAGGAGATCATGTGTGTATTTTCTTTCATTCTGTTAGTGTGGTGAATTACATTAATAGATTTTCCCATGTTGAACCAAACTTGCATATCAGGGATGATTACCATTTGATCATCATTTATAGTTCTTTTAATATGTTGCTGGATTCAGTTTGCTAGTATTTTGTTGAGTTTTACTTCTAAATTGAGATTTTGGTCTGGAATTTTCTTTTCTTGTGGTATCTTTACCTGGATATACTATGAAGGTAATGCTGGCCTCAGAATGTGTTTCGTATTTTTCCCTCCACTTCAGTTTTTTGGAAGCATTTGAGCAAAATTAAAGTTGTTTTCTTTGAATGTTTGTTAAAATTCTGTGAAGCCGTGTGGTCCTGAACTATTCTTTGTTGGGAGCATTTTGATTATCAATAAAACCTCTTTATTAATCATTGGTTTGTTGAGATTTTCTATTTCTTCTTCAGTCGATGTAAGTAGTTTATGTGCTGCTAAGAATTTTTCTTTTTCATCTAGGTTTTATAATTTATTGGCATACATCTTGTGACAGGTTGAGTTTCTTTCATGCCTCCCCAAAAGTAAAAGATTAAGTTTTTGAACTAATTCCTTCCTGTGGAAATGGGCCCTTTTGATTGTACTACATCAGTGAAGCATGGCACAATTTGGGATTCTGCATTCTTGCCAGGCCTTATGTAAATGGAGACGAAGAGAAAAAGTACACTGCCATTTGTGATCCTGCTATGTGAAAGAGGACTTGAAGATCACTAGCAGCCAAAATTTAAGCACAATATTCCCAAGAGGATGGGTCCAAAGAATAATTAATGCTGAAGAGATGAGCCATATGCCTGATAGCCCACAGATGAATTTGGGAATAAAGCAGAGTAGCCAAGGCAGGAGAGGAGGCCCTGAAAGAGAGATGGCCCATGACTGCTTGTCCTCAGCTGAGCTCAGGAGATGGTAGATTCTGTAAGAGAACCAGGGGCCTTGATAGAAAATGGTGACTATCTTCCTTTGCCATGTGGAGGTCCATAGTATCACCAGTAGCTAACATTGGTGAGAAAACATCTCTGGTAATACCTTGATTTGGACATTTTTAGCCTCATAATTGTAAGCTTTTACCCTAAAAAAAATTCTCATTATAAAACCCAACCATTTCTGATATTTTGCATCAGCAGCCTGTGGCATCTGTTCATAGAAGCCACTTATGACCCTTATATTAATATATTTCAGTAAGGATGTTAGTAATGTCTCCCTTTTCATTTCTAATTTTCTTAATTTTTATCCACTCTCTTCTTTGTCAGTCTAGCTAAATGTTTGTCAATTCTGTTGATCTTTACAAAGAAAGAGCTTATGGTTTTGTTAATGCACCATCATTTTCTTATTTCCTTTTTCACTTATCTCTGCTCTTGTTTTTGTTATTTCCTTCCTTCTCATTGCTATTGGTTCAGTTTACTGTTTTTATTCATGTTGTTCCAGTTTTGAGATTAACTCTGATTTGAAGTCTATCTTCAGTGTTAATGTAAACATCTAGAGTGCTAAATTTCCCTCTGCACTGCCTTTGCTGCACCCCAAAAGTTTTGGTATGTAGTGTTTTCATTTTGATTCACCTCAAGATATTTCCCAAATATTCTTCTTTATCCCATTGGTTGTTTTAGATCATGCTGTTTAATTTCCACATATTTGTGAGTTTCCCTTCCCTTTCTGTTATTTCTAGCTTTATTCTGTACTTGTTGGAAAATATACATGGTATGATTTCAATATTTTTTAAAATTTATTGAGACTTGTTTTGTGACCCAATATATAGTCTGTCCTGGAGAATGATCCATGTGCACTTGAGAAAAATATGTACTCTGTTTTTGTCAGGTGCAATGTTCTGTATGTCTCTTAGGTCTTGTTGGTTACACATATCATTCAAGTACTGTACTTCCTTATTCATCTTCCCACTAAATGTTCTATCCCTTATTGAGAGTGATGTGTTAAAGTCTCCTATTATTAATATAGAATTTTTTATTTTCCCCCTCAAATCTGTCAGTATTGGCTCCATATATTTTTGGGCTCTGCTGTTAGGTGCATATATATTCATAATTGTTACACCTCCCTATTGAGTTGCCCCTTAATCAGTATGTAATTACCATCTTTGTCCCTCATATATGTTTTTAATTTAAAGACTATTTTGTCCTACATTAGTATAGCCTCCTCAGCTCTCTTTTGGTTGCAACTTGCATGGTATAATTTTTCCATCCTTTCACCCTCAACCTATTTGTATTTTGAATGTAAGATAAATCTCTTGCAGACAGCATATAGTTGGTTCATGCTTTTTAATACATTTTGCCAATTTCTTGCATTTGACTGAAGAGTTTGTTCCATTTGCATTTAAAGGCACTACTGAAAATATGGAAATTTCTTCTGTCATTTTTCTATTTTACTGTTTTTTCTCTCACTGTAGTATTTATGGCTTTGCATTTTTCCCACAACCCTTTCAGTTCTTTCCCTCTCTAATCACAGAGGAATTTCATTTCTTAATAGTTACACAGCATGCCTTGAGAAATAACTGTGAACTCTTGACTGACAAGTAAAATGTATACTTAGACTTCTCTCCTGGAAACTCTAAGAATGATCTGTGAACTGCTTAAACACCTTTGTATCAATAGATACCTTAGTAATTACTGTGAAAATGTAACTTCAGCCCTACTGACAAACATTGTAAATGCTCATTTTACATAGCTACTATGAAAGTGTAACTTCTGCCCTGCTGGAAAACACTGTGAATCTCTGGGCTTTGATTATCTGTCTTGAGCACTGCTCTTTTTTTTTTTTAAAGATTTATTTATTTTATTACATATCTCCCCTCCCCCCTGCTGTGGCAACACACTGAGACTGGTCACTGTGCAGACGCGGCTTTCCCCACTTGTGGGCGGCTTCTGCTTCCATTCACGGCCGGCTTTCAGTTCGCGGGTGGCTGGCTGCGCTCCATTCATGGGCGACCTGCCCTGCCTGTGGCGGCTTTTGCCTGTCCGTGGCAGCTTTTTGCCCTGCCCACGGCAGCTCTGGCCCACCCATGGCAGCTTGCCATTCTCAAGGTGGTCTGCCCGCTAGGAGAGGTCCCTGGGAACTGAACCCGGGACCTCCCATGTGGTATGCCGATGCCCTATTCACTGGGCTATCCAGCCGGCCCCAGAGCACTGCTCTTTTTAATCATGCTTTCCCACTTGCCCTCTCCATCTGCACATAGACGTGGTAAAAAAAGACCCTTCTTGCTTTGTGGCAAGTGTAGCTCAAGGTTCAGAAGTGTCATGCTCTCTGCCTGCTGCCACAGATGAGGATTTAGGCCATGACCAGTCTCAGGCTTTCCAAAAGAGGGGAACTCCCCTCTGGACCATTGAAGGTGAGGCCCCACATAAGCCCCCTATTAAACACTCTCTGTTCACCAAGCCTGACTTGCCTGAGTCTTTCTTTGGTCTGGTGTATTCCTCTCAGATTGTTGGGAAGCTGTCATTTTACATGGCTCCCTGGTTGGAAGACTCCTTTTTAATATTAATTTGCTTTCTTGTGTTGTACCATATTGAGTGCCTTCCCAATTCTATCTGGATATGTTTTTCATTTGTTTTTAATTTATAGGGTTAATATTTAACATACAAAATATAACAATTATCTTCAGTTTGATACCTACTTAACTTCAATAGCATACATGTATACTACAAACCTCCGAACCCCTACCATTTTTTTTACTTCTTGCCACTTATATATTTGTACATTGTATGTACAATAGCCTTGATCTATCATTACCTTTTATGCATTTGTGTTTTTTTAAATTAATTTTTTTAAAAAGATACATCAATGGACTGGATGAACACTTGGGACTTGTCGGTATGGGGTTGGGAGTGCAGAGGTGGGAATGCTCTTATGGTGATGTGACGGGGAGGTGTCACAGCTTTGGGGTGTTGGTCAGGGTGCATTTGGGGGGACATATGTGGAGTGGGCTTCTGGGGAGTGTGGGAGTGTTCATCCTGTCATAATGTGTTGTATCAGTGGGTGGAGACCCACACAATGAGAGAGAAGGAGATGGACTCCCTATTTTCGGAGGTTCAATTCAATCAGAAATAGGTGGGCGACTCTTGGGAGCAGGAGTGGTTTCCAGTGAGGGATGAACCAGTGGGCCAAGACACTTTGTTGTATGTAACTATGAACCCTAAATTTGTGTTTTAACACTTGTAGGAAGCAGCATGTGGAACTACATAGCAAACAATAAAATATAATAATGCTGACATTTACAGTTACCAAAATGGTTACCTTTACTGCAGGTCACTGCTTTAGGCTGCTTTGAAGCACTTTCTAGTGTACTTTCATTTCAGTTTGAAAAACTCCCATTAGCATTGCTTGTGGGGCAGGTCTAGTGGTGATGAATTCCCTCAGCTTTTATTTAACTGAGAATGTCTTAATTTCTCCCTCATTTTTGAAAAAGGAACTCACTGTATATAAATTTTTGGCTGGCAGTTGTTTTCTTTCAGAACTTTAAGTATTTCAACCCACTGCCCTCTTGCCTCCATTGAGTTCTGATGAGAAATCAATCAACACATAATCTAATTGGGACACCCTTGTGCATAAAATGTTGCTTTTCTCTTGCAGCTTTCAGAACTCTCTCATTGTCCTTTGCATTTGGTAGTGTAAATATATGGTGGGTATATTTGTTTCATGGTATCCTCTTTGGTGATCTCTGAGCTTCTTGAATTTGCATATTCACACCTTCTTATAAGTTTGTGAAGTTCTCTTTTGTTATTTCTTTGAATATCACTTCTGGACATTTTTATCTTTCTTCTCCATCTGGCAGACCCATAATGTGTATATTGTTATACAATTGATGTTTAGGCTATTTTCACTTTTAATATATCTTTTCTCTTTCTCCTCTTCAGCCTGATTCACTTCAAGTGTCTTTATTCAAGTTCACTTCCAGCTGTAATCTGTTCTTGAAACTGTCCTGGCCATTTTTCATATCAGTTACTGTGGTCTTCAACTCCAGTACTATTGTTTTGTCACTTTAAAATTTTTGTATTTCTTTACTTAGACTCTCCTATTGTTCATTTATTGTTTTTCTATATATCTTTTAGTTGTGTACCTGTACTTTCTTTCATTCACTCTCTTGAGAATTTTTAACATCCCTTTTTAAAAGACTTGTTTGATATTTCCACATTCTCATCCTTTTCATTGGTATTTTCTGTATTTTTATCCTCTTCCTTTGGATGGACCATCATTTCCTCTTTCTCTGTATTGTGCTTTTTGTTGCACACTCTGTGTTAATATTTAAAATGTTAACTCTTGTATTTATGCTTTGGGATTTTTTTTTTAAATTTTGTAACCAGCTGGTAAGAAGACAAACATTTTCTTGGGTTTCAGCACTCCTATCAGGAAGATTTCCCAAAATCAAATGTAGTGTGCAGGGTTTTCCTTGTCTTTATGGGCCTCTGTCTTGTCCTGTGGATCTGTTTGTTATTTATTTTGGAATTCTACTGTTTACAGGAGTTTGTCTGCCCTTTTACTAGGCTATAGATTGCCCTCACCTTTGTATTTGAAGCTGACAGACTTTTGTCCCAGACTGTCCATTTCTATAGTTTTTTACACTCCTTTTATTGTCTGATGCCGCTTTTGTGTACAGTGCAAATTCTGATGGGTAGGTCACTCCAGGGATGAATTTTCCAAGTTGTTTCCTAGCCATAACAAGGCCAGGGACTAGTGAAGGGGGGGCAGGGTTGCTCCAATGTGTTCTTTGGAAGAGGACAGTAAGGACAACTAAAACTTCTTTGATGGCTCCTTAATGCTGAGCTTTCCTAGCCTGCAGCATTTCAGTTTACTGTCTCCCACAGCTCTGGGGAACTACTGTATCTTTAAATCACCACTGTCTCTGCCCCTGTCCAGAAAAGGTTGAAACCTCGGCTGCCACCATCTGAGTCCAGAGCAGTTTAAAACAATAACTTCACTCAGAGCCAGTACCTAGTGACCTGAATTTGATAATCAAAAGCTGTGATCAGTGATCAGCTGTGCCTCCCCTGTTCTTAAGGAATAGGATTTTTACATCCCTTTCTGTCAGTAGCAGCTAGCCAGGGACTATACCCCATGGGGGTGGCCTGCTGTGAGGCTGTATAATGGCACCAGTAGCTGTCACTCAGAGATAGTAATTACAGTTCTTTACCATAGTTTATGCTCTTCCCTGGATACTGTACAGTGTTCTTCTGGACTCTGGACATTTGAAATAGGTGTTTCAGATGGTCCCTGCCTGTGTTATAGTTGTGGTAGAGGATTGAGTCCTGGAGCTCCCTGCTCTGACATCTTCCCCAGTGTCACATATATTTGTTTTCACCTCCATGCCATCATCTTCAATTCTAATTGTCTCCTGGATAATGACTGTCCTCACACATGACAATATAAGTCTTGGAGGTCTGAATGTGGGTAATTCTGGTTCCAGAATGAGAAAAGATATAAGAAGCCATGAGCTAGGGAGGGTATGCCAGGCATTGGAAGCCCCACCCTCATTTTTCTCAGGATGAAATGAGCTGGACAATTTCCCAGAATTCATGGGAGATTCTCAAATTCCCATTTATTGATGCCCTTCCCCCAGAGGATGTAGACAGGATGTGATAGGTATCCCAACTGTGGGTCATTACTTCTACCTAGGTTGGTAGACAAGGGGCAAACACTCAGTTTAGCTCACAAACCCACCAGCTCCATTTTTCTCAAGAAACAACATACAAAATGTATGAAAGAATGATGAAAATAATTGTCAAAATATCAACCAATTCCATCCATGATTTGCAAGGTAGTCTACTTGCAGCCCCAAAATCGGTAGAGCAAGTTGCTCTATAGTGCATCTTGGAAACACAGGCTCAGTCACCAAAATTTTTTTAAAGTAAATGAACAGTTTATTACTTAGCACAAATGGTCCAAAGAGCAGGGGGAAAGATTCAATCATTGCCAGTCTCCAAGGGAGGTCAAATACTCAGGCCAGAGTTGGTAGATGGCTGCTCTACATGCCCCAATAGAGACTCTATACTCTTTGAGTGCTGAGTATTTATATACTCCAGAGGGAAGAAGACAGTAAATCTTGACACCTTTGGTCTTACTCATTTCACAATCTGGAATGTTGTGCACTTACATACACTGAAAAGTTGGCATTATGTTAAATCACAGTCCCCTTGATGGTGCTTTATTACCAGCAGGCCTAATTAAATACTAGTAAAGATAGCCATTGTACCATGCAAGGTTTTGAAGGAATTAAAAGGAGTATATAAACCATAGGCTTTGATTAGTAGTAATGCTGCAATATTGGTTCATCAGTTGTAACAAATTGAACACACTAAGATGTCAATAATAGGGTTAACCATGTGTGGGTCCAGGAGGTGTTATATGGGAATTCTCTAATTTTTTCTTGTAATTTTCTGTAAATATTAATCTAAACTTTTGTAAATAAAAAGTTTAAAATACCGCACTAAAGAAAAAATGAATAAAACTTTTTAAAAAGGCTATTATGATCACAAATAAAGTATGGGTGATTACAGAGATCTCCTTTCATGTAAGGAGATGAAGTGACCTTTAGAATTAGCTCTGAAGAATTTGAAGGAGGCAGTCATGTAAAATGATAAGAAAAGAGGTTTCCTGGTAGCAGTCACAGGAAGGACAAATGCCTAAAATGGAGAAAGCAGTTCCCCAGTTCAAGGAATAGAAGTGAGAGTAGCAAAAATTGGTTGGGGATGCAATTGGAGAGCTGAGAAGAAGGCAGATCACATGGGACTTTGGTAGGGCACCATAAGTTTGGATTTTATTTAGAGAATCTCTATGTAAATAGGGGTGGGAGCTGGGCAGAAGAGCAGGATGAGCAAACCATGTTTCTGGGAAAGTAAACCCCTATTTGTTCTAACCAACTCTCACAAGGAATACTCAAATGGGTAAGATGTTTCTACCTAACTTACTGAATCTATACTAAATATTGTGTCTTAAGGAAATAAACCAATTGATGGAGAAGATACTAGAATAAGAAAATATTACTAGGCCTATTTCAGTTGGCCTTGACTATGTTGCTTCTCATCTTG
>PVKH010044351.1:0-10613 GCA_004027955.1 Chaetophractus vellerosus | reverse complement strand
CCAAACCCAACCCAAACCAAAGCCCACCAAACAAAATAGACAAAATTGCATCACAAAGGGACAATAGTAAGAAACGATTGTCTTGGCCTTTGCTTCAGTTGAAAGAAAATAAAATGTCTGCCCTGTGAATCTGTAATGATAAGCAAGCTCTAACAGGCATTTGGGATGTTATTAACATGATGTATATAGTCCAGACTATCCTGTCTGTGCCCAAATTTCTTCATCTTATATAGGCACCAATCATAGTGGATTAATGACCCATCCTAATCAAGTATAACTTCATTTTAACTTGCCTAATTCCATATGTAATGACTAAATAAGGTTGCATTCTGAGGTTCTAGGGATTTGAACTTCAACATATTGTTTGGGGGACACAATTCAAACCATAACAGTATCCATGTCCTATGGTGTAACATCAAGTGAGCTAATATATGTATAACTGGAATTTCAGAAAGAAAGGAGATTGAGGATGGGAAATAGACACATATTTGAAGAAATAATGGAAAACATTTTCCAGATTCAATGAAACTATAAAACCCAGATCCAAGAAGCTCAATAAAACCCAAACAGAAGAAATATTTAGAAAACCACACTCAAGACACATCATAATAAATTTTCAGAAAACAGGTGATAAAAAAAAAAACCACCTTAAAGGAACATATTATATACAGAAGAAAAGGGAGTAGAGTTACAGCAGTTTTCTCTTTAGAAGCCATGTAAGTGAGTAGAAAATGAGTAACATTTTAAATATGGGGAAAAGGGGAGCAACTGTCAATTGAGAAGTCTATAGCCAGCAAAAATATCTTCTAAAAATTAAAGTTAAATAAGGCATTTTTAGATAAACAAAAGTGAGGGAATTCATTGCCAACAGATCTGTACTATAAAAATGTTAAAGGAAGTGATCCAAGCAGAAAAGAAAATGACACCAGAGAGAAATTTGGATCTATACAAAGAAATAAAGAGCACTGGAAATGACTATTATGTAGATAAATATGACTGTTATTTTAAAAACCAATTTAAAAATAATTGACTATGAAAAGAAAACAATAAAGAAAACAGAGGACAGATGGAGAAAATGGAAGTAACTGTTGAAAAATTCTTATATTACATATGCAGTGGTAAATAGTTGAAAATAAACTCTGAGAAGTTAAAGATTTATATTATAAGACAAAAACAACAAAAAGACATCAAAACTAGGCACACCCAATAAACTAATAATGTAGATAAAATAGAATCATTAAAAATACTAAATCCAGATATAGACAAGAATAAACAAAAATAAAGAGAAAAGATTTAAATGCTTCCACATCCATAATTAAATATAAATAGTCTAAATACACCAATTAGAAGGCAGGGATTGTATACCTAGATATATCAATACCCAAGTATCTACTATCTATAGGAAAACTACTTCAAATACAAAGGCACTATATTAAATATTGAAGAATGGAAAATATATACCATGCAAATTCAAAAGAAAGCTAGAGTGGCTGCATTAACATCAGGCAACATAGATTACAGAACAATGTATATTAGCATAGATTCAGGGGGAAATTTTATAATAATAAAGGGATCACTTCACCAAGTTTAAAAAAAAAAAACAATCCTAAAAATGTACACACATAACACCAGAACTTCCAAATGGATGAAGTAAAAACTGATAGAACTGAAATAAGAAATAGAAAAATCTACAATTACAATTGGTGGTTTCAACACTCATCCTTCAATAATAGATAGAACAATAGATAAGAAGCTAATAACTTTATGGAAAACATAAGGATCACTTTCAATCTAAATAAATAAAATTTATAGAATGATCCACCCTAAAACAAAACAAAGCAAAAAACATTAAAAAAGCACTCATTCTTTTCAAGTGCACTTGAAACATTCAGTAAGATAATGGGTATATTCTAGGGCATAACAGGGATAATGGGTATATTCTAGGGTATAACAGGTATCATTATATTTAAAGATATTAAAATCATACCAAATATATTCTCTGAAAACACGGCATTAGAAATCTCAGAAATATATATGAAAAATCTCCAATATTTGGAAATTGAAAAACACACCTCAAAATAACACTTGCACCAAAGAAGAAATAAAAAGAAAGATTGAAAGTATTATGAATTGAATGAAAATAAAAATATAACTTATCCATATTTGTGCGATGCAGCTAGGCAACATTTAGGGAAAAATTTTTAGCATTCAATGTTCCATTAGGAAAAAGAAACTTGAAAAAGAAGAAAAAATTAAACCCCATGCTAAGCAAAAGAAAGGAAAATTTAACATAAGGACAGAAGAAAATGAAATAGAAAACAAGCCAAGAAGTAGAGAAATTCAATGATATTTTATTAGTTTCCTATTGCTGCTATAACAAATTACCACAAGCCATGGCTTAAAGCAACAAAAATTTATTATCTTACAGTTTTGAGGTGAGAAGTGTCACTGGCTCTAAAATCAAGGTTGTCAGGGCTGCATTCCTTCTGGAAACTAGTAGAGAATTTGTTATTTGCCTTTCCAACTTCTTTATGCTTTCTACCTTCCTTAGATAGTGGCCTCTATCTTCATCATCAAAGCCAACAACATAGTATCTTCTCTCCTCTATGACCTGTTTCTATCATCACATTTAGATCCTTGATTCTGACCCTATTGCTCCCACATATAAAGATTCTTATTATTACATTGGGCCTAACCAGATACCTCAGAATACTCTCCCCATCTCAAGAGCCTTAATTTAATCACATATTCAGAATTCCTTTTGCCAGTAAAGTAGCCTATTCATAGGTTCTGAGGACTAAGATGTAGACATCTTTGGGGGGGTCATTATTTAGTCTATTACAGATATCAAAATCTAGCTTTTTTGAATGACAATAGAATTGATAAAACTAATTAAACTGATGAGCCAAAAAATGAAGATTTCACAAATACAAATTTTGGGAATAAAAGGAGAGATACAATTATATACCTTACATACATGTAAGGATAAACAGAGAATGCTGTTAACAAAATTATATTAATAATTTTAATGATTTAGATTAAATTTTTAAAAAATTGGGCGCTGCTGTCTTGTTTCTTGTTTGCAGTGTTTCCCCCTTCCTTTGTTTCCCCTTTTCTATGTATACCAATTTTATCTATTGATGAGATTTCTTTTCCTTCCTTCATCTTCCTATCTTCTGCTTTCTGTTTTTGTTCTTACATTCCAACTCTCTTTGTTTAGTCTTCAATTTTTTGTTGTTTTTTTTATCTCTATCTCCTCTATTCTCTGTTTTCTCTCATTTTTAAACTTCTTTTCTTATTGTCTTTTCTTTTCTCTTTCCCTCTCTTCTTATCATTCTGGCCTGTTAATTCATTATAGATATTTTTCTCTATTTGGGGTTTCATTTCATTGTTTGTACACCACATTTTTTATTCTTATTTCTCTGCACTGCTTACATAAGTTAATTATTCATTTCCCTAGTTCTTATATGGTTCCTCACCTGCCTTTTACTATTATTATTGCTATTATCCTTTTTCTTTTCATACCTCTTTTCCCTTTCTCTGGCCCTGGTCTTTTTCTTTCAAGGGAACATACATAACAGCAAGGAAACAGAATAAGAGGTGTATGAGTCAGCCAAAGGGGTGCCTTTGGAAGTATACCAATCATTGGTTGGTCTTTTTAAGGGGAATTTATTTGGGGTAGAAGCTTAAGTTACTAGGCCAGAAAGCATACGTTTCTTCCCTCACCAAAGTCCATGTGTTGGATCAAGACAGCTGCCGACTTTTGCTTGGGTTCAGGCTTCTGGGTTCCTCTGTTCCTGGGACTGCATTTCCCTCTGGGCTTAGCTTCTATTTCCTCCACAAGTTCAGCTGTAGACCATGAGGCTCTCTACGCTTTGTGGCTCTCCACAAGGCCAGCTGTAAACTATCAGGCCAACGGCTCTCTTGTTTTCTCCTGGAGTGCTCTACTCCAACATCAGAACTGCTTCTCAAAAATCTGCTTCTCAAATATCTGTCTTTTGTCTAGCCTTTTATACTTGAGACCACACCCACCGAGGGGTGGGGCTCAACATCCCACTGATGTGGCAGTTAATGCCCCAATCACACCCAGATTAAGAGATCAGTCTACAAGCATGATTCAATTTATATTTTTGGAATTCATATCACATAAAACTGTCAAACCATTACAAGAGGAAAAAAGCAACAAAGAGAAAATATACCACATACACAAATACAGGAACTAGACAAAACCCCAGAGTAGAGAGAGAAGCTAATCAACTGAATAAACCCATGAAGATGAAAAGATGCCTAGACAGCAAGAAAAAATTGTAAACCATACTAACAAACAGGACGACATGGCCCAGTCCAATGAACAAACATGATGCAGAACATGAAACAATTAATCAGAGCTGTTCAAACAATATCATGGACTAACTTAATGAAATGAAGGAAGAGATTAATGGTATTAAGAAGACACTGGGAGAAGATACTGAAGAAATAGTAAACATACATAAAAGATAACATATATGATGGTGATGAAAGGTACAAACCAAGAAAAAAATACACTGGAAGCACATAATGGCAGATTTGAACAGGCAGAGGAAAGAATTAGTGATGTGGAAGACAGTACATCTGAAAGAAAAAAAATAGTAGAGCAGATAGATAAAAAGACAGAAAAAATCCAGCAGGGACTTAGGGATCTGAATGACAACACAAAATGCACAAACATACACATTACAGGCATCCCAGAGGGAGAAGGGAAGGGAAAGGGGACAGAAGGAGGGTTGGAGGGAATAATGGCTGAAAACTTCCCAACCCTATTGAGGGAGATGGATGAACTTGTCCAGGAAGTGAAGCATACCCCAAACAGTATAAATCCCAACAGGCCTACTCCAAGACACATACTTGTCAAACTTTCCAATGCTCAAGAAAAACAGTAAATACTGAAGGCAGCAAGAGAAAAGAGAACCATCACATAGAAGGGAGGCTCAATAGGATTAAATGCTGATCTCTCATCTGAAACCATGGATGCAAGAAGGCAGTGGTATAACATAGTCAAGATGTTAAAAGAAAAAAAAAACTTGCAGCCAAGAATTCTCTAGCCAGCAAAGCTGGCACTCAAAAAAGATGGAGAGTTCAAAATATTTACAGATAAACAGAAATTAAGAGAGTGTGCCAATAAGAAATCAGCCCTTGAAGAAATAGTAAAGGGAGTTCTGCAATTTGAAAGGAAAAAACAGGAGACAGGGAGTTGGAGGGGAGTATAAAAAAAATTTAAAAAGGAAAAATAAAAACAACATATGGCATAGATGAACCCAAAGAAAACATAGCTAATGTAACTAAGTCCTTGAGGGTAATAACTGAATGTTAATGGATTGAACTCACCAGTTAAGAGACACAGATTGGCAGATGGGATAAGGAAATATGACCCATCTATATGCTGTCTACAGGAAACTCACTTTAGACCCAGGGATTCAAGGAGGCTGAAAGTGAATGGCTGGAATACAATTTTACAAGCAAACAACAACCAAAAAAAGGTGGGAGTAGCGATACTAATATTGGACAAAATAGACTCTAAATGCAAAACTATTTTAAGAGACAAAGATGGACACTATATATTAGTAAAAGGGCTAATCTTTCAAGAAGAAAGAACACTTATAAACACTTATGAACCTAACATGGGCACCTCAAAATATATGAGACAAACACTGGAAAAACTATTAAGTGGAGAAATAGATGCCTCTACAATTATAGCAGGGAACTTTAATACACCATTGTCACCATTAGACAGAACATCTCGACAGAGAATCAATAAAGAAACAAAGACTTTGAAAAATACATTAGAGCATCTGAACCTAATAGACATATACAGAACACTACACCCAAATACAGCAGGATATACATTCTTCTTGAGTACACATGGATCTTTCTCCAAGAGAGACCACATGCTAGGCCACAGAACAACTCTCAATGGATTCAAAAAGATTGAAATTATACAAAGTAATTTCTCTGACCACAATAGAATGAAGCTCAAAATCAGTAAGGGCCAGGGAACCAGATTAGGCACAAAGATGTGGAAGTTAAACAACACACTCTTAGACAAACAGTGGGTCAAGGAAGACATTACAAAAGAAATCGGTAACTACCTTGAAATGAATGAAAATGACAACACAACATGTCAAAACTTATGGGATGCAGCCAAAGCAGTAATGAGAGGGAAATTCTTAGGCATAAACACGTATATCAAAAAAGAAGAAAGAGCTAAAATCAAAGACCTCACAGAAAACCTGGGGAAATTAGAAAAAGAGCAACACACAAACCCCAAAGGAAGTAGAAAGAAGGAAATAACAAAGATTAGAGCAAAATTATATGTAATAGAAAATAAGAAAGCACTAGAAAAATAAACAAAACCAAAAGTTGGTTCTTCGAGAAGATTGATAAAATTGACAAACCCTTAGCTAGACTAACAAAGAAAAAAAGAAAGAAGATGCAAATACACAAAATAAGAAATGAGGAAGGGGATATCACCACTGACCCCACAGAATTAAAGAGTGTCATAAGAGGATACTTTGAAAAATTATATGCCAACAAGAAGGATAATTTAGAGGAAATGGACAAATTCCTAGAAACACACAAGCAGCCTACATTGACAAAAGAAGAAATTGATTAACTCAACAGACCAATCACAAGTAAAGAGATAGAATCAGTCATTAAAAATCTCCCAACCAAGAAGAGCCCAAGACCAGATGGTGTCACAGGTGAATTCTACCAACATTCCAGAAAGAACTAACACCAATCCTTCTTAAACTCTTCCAAAAAAAAAAAAAAAGATGTAGAAGGAACATTGCCTAACTCATTCTATGATGCCAATATTACCTTAATATCAAAGCCAAACAAAGATGCCACAAGAAAGGAAAACTATAGAAAAATCTCTCTAATGAATCTAGATTCTAAAATCTTAAACAAAATACTTGCTAATCGTATTCAACAACACATCAAATGAATTATACACCATGTCCAAGTGGGTTTCATCCTGGGTATGCAAGGATGGTTCAACATAAGAAAATCAAACAATGTAATACACCACATAAACAGATTGAAAGAAAAAAATCACATGATCATCTCTATAAATGCAGAAAAAGCATTCAACAAAAATCAGCACCCTTTCCTGATAAAAATACTGCAAAAGATAGGAATAGAAGGAAAGTTCCTCAACATGATAAAGGCATATATGAAAATCCCACAGCTAACATCATATATAATGGTGAAATCCTAAAAGCTTTCCCTCTAAGATTGGGAACAAGACAAGGATGCCCACTATCACTGCTCCTATTTAACATTGTCTTAGAAGTACTTGCTCGAGCACTGAGGCAAGAAAAAGATATAAAAGGCATGCAAATTGGAAAGGAAGAAGTCAAAATTTCACTATATGCTGACAACATAATCCTATACGTAGAAAGCGTTGAGAAATCTACCACAAATCTTCTAGAACTTATAAATGAGTTCAGCAAAGTCACAGGTTAAAAGATCAGTGTGCAAAAATCAGGAGCATTTCTATACACCAATAATGAACAAGCTGGGGGCGGAAATGAAGAAAAAAAATATCATTTACAATAGCAATTAAAATAATCAAATACCTAGGATTAAATTTAACTAAAGATGTAAATAACTTATACACAGAAAACTACCAAACACTATTAAAGGAAATAAAAGAAGAATTAAATAAATGGAAGAATATTCCCTGTTCATAGATAGTGTATTAGTCAGCCACAGGGGTGCCTTTTGAAATATACCAAAATTGGTCGGTCTTTATAAAGGGTATTTATTTGGGGTAGAAGCTTACAGTTACCAGGTCACAAAGCATAAAGTTCTTCCCTCACCAAAGTCCACGTGTTGGAGCAAGACAGCTGCCAACATCTCCAGGGTTCAGGCTTCTGGGTTCCTCTGTTCCCGGGGCTGTGTTTCTCTCCGGGCTTAGCTTCTGTTTCCTCCACAAGTTCAGCTGTAGACCATGAGGCTCTCTATGCTTTGTGTCTCTCCACAAGGCCAGTTGTAGACTACCGGGCAAACGGCTCACTCCAACATCAGAACTGCTTCTCAAATCTGCTTCTCCCATCACTGCTGCCTTTTGTCTAGCCTTTTATACTTGAGACCACACCCACCGAGGGGTGGGGCTCAACATCCCACTGATGTGGCAGTTAATGCCCTAATCATAACTAAATCATGCCCAGATGAACAGATCAGTTTACAAGCATAATCCAATTTATATTTTTGGAATTCATAATTAAATAAAACTGTCAAACCATTACAGATAGGAAGACTAAACATCATTAAGATGCCTATCCTACCCAAACCAATCTACAGATTTAATGCAATCCCAATAAAAATCAACATAGCAATTTTACTGAATTGGAAAAACTAACTATGAAATTTATTTGGAAGGGCAAGAGGCCCTGAAAAGCCAAAGACATATTGAAAAAGAAAAATGAAATTGGAGGACGCACATTACCTGACTTTAAAACATACTACAAAGCTACAGTGGTCAAAACTGCATGGTAGTGGCACAGGATAGACATACCAACCAATGGAACCAAATTGAGAGTTCTGATATAGATCCTCGCATATACGGTCATCTGATATTCGACAAGGCTACTAAGCCCATTCAACTGGGAGAGAATGGCCTCTTCAATAAATGGTGCTTGGAGAACTGGATATCCATATCCAAAAGAATGAGAGAGGAAAACCATCTCATACCTTATACAAAAATCAACTCAAGATATATCAAAGACATAAATATAAGAGCATAAAGATCTTTTGAAGATAATATAGGGAAGCATCTGCAGCACCTTGTAATAGGAAATGGCTTCATGAACTTCACACCCAAAGCATGAGCAGTGAAAGGAAAAATAGATAAATGGGATGCCCTCAAAATTATAACCTTTTACACCTCAAAAGAGTTTGCCAAGAAAGTGAAAAGACAGCCTATCCAATGGGAGAAAATATTTGGTAACCATATATCTGATATGAGCCTAATATCCAGCATATATAAAGAAATCCTATATCTTGAAAATAAAAAGACAAACAACCCATTTAAAAAGTGGACAAGTGATTTGAACAGACACTTCTCCAAAGAAGAAATACAAATGGCTAAAAAGTACATGAAAAGATGCTCATCATCACTAGCTATTAGGGAAATGCAAATCAAAACTAATGGGTGTAAGATACCGTCTTACACCCATTAGACTGGTGGCCATTAAAAAAAACAGAGGTCTACAAGTGTTGGAGAGGATGTGGAGGAATGGGAACCCTCATCCACTGCTGGTGGAAATGTAGAATTGTCCAGTCATTGTGAAGGACAGTTTATCAGTTCATCAAAAAACTAACTATAGATCTTCCATATGATCCAGAAATTCCACTACTGGGTATATACCCAGAAGAATTGAAAGCAAAGACATGAACAATTATATGCACACCAATGTTCATAGCAGCATTATTCACTATTGCCAAAGTAGTCCCAGCATGCGACATGACTCCTGGGGATAAGCCTCCCTGGCACCAAGGCATTACTACCAAGCACTGGCTGGTGATGCAACTGGAAAAAGACCTTGAATAAAAGGTGGAAAATGTAAAGGCAAATGAGTTTATATGGCTAAGAGACTTCAAAGTGAGTTGGGAGGTCATCAGATAGGTAATGCTTATGCACATCTCAGCAGGATAGCATACACTGTCAAAGTAGATCCTACCCCAAATGGTAGGGCTCCTGAGGGCTCTGGAGACAACTAGGTCCTATGGTCATGGTAGATAGCTCTGGAGTTTGGTGCCTTGCCAGTGGGTACTTTGGAGTTTGTGCTCCTGAGTGTGACACAGTTGGACTCAGATGTGACTTCTCTACACATGCCTCTTCTGTCCCTTTTATTTGAACCTATAGTTGGTGCTGGAGTTGGTAGGTGTATGTCCAAGAGACTTGAATATCTGGGCTGTCCATATGCCAGCTGGGCCCTGAGCCTCAGTGGAGTTGCAACACCTACATTCCAGTTCATTGGACTCTCCCAGGAAGCTAACGAGGAGGTGAGGAGGACAACCACAACACCAGGGAACCGAGAGAGCCTACAGCTGCAAGAAAGAGAGTCCCATCCAACAGCTATATGGGATCAAAGCTCCCTCTCAATTAGAGGTAGAGTGGGTATCACCATCCCAGAATTCTCAGAACTGGGGAATAAAATATGGACTAGAGCGAACTTACTGGTATGCTACCATAGACTTATTGTGATTCTAGCAATGGAAGAAATTATATCATGGATGTGGAGACAGTGGCCACTGAAGGTGCTAAAGTCAGGGAGAGGGAAAAAGAGGTGTAATATGGGGGCATTTTTAGGACTTGGAATTGTCCTGAATGACATTGCAACAACAGATACAGGCCATTATATATATCCTGCCATAACCTACATAATTGAGTGGGAGAGAGTGTAAACTACAATGTAAATTATAGTCCCTGCTTAGTGGCAATGCTCCAAAATGTGTTCTTCAATTGCAATGAATGTACCACACTAATGAAAGAAGTTGTTAATGTGAGGAAAAGTAGGAGGTTAGGGAGTGGGGCATATGGGAATTCCTCATATTTTTATTTTTATTTT
>PVKH010044350.1:0-10624 GCA_004027955.1 Chaetophractus vellerosus | reverse complement strand
AAAAAAATAAAAGAAGTAAGAGAGTATCACTTCTATTTGCTCAAGAATGGTTAAGGTTTTATAATTGCCCTACCCTAGATATATTGAATCAAAACACCTGAAGAAGAGCTGTAACCATGTTCAAAAGTCAAAAGAATGGTCAAAGGAATGAAGTTTATTTAGCCACTATCTTTTTTTTATATATCCCCCCCTTTCTGCTTGTTCTTGCTGTGTTCATTTTTGCGTTCCTCTGTGTCTTGCCTGTCTCCCCCCTGCTGCGGCGACCCGTCGAGTCAGCTCACCGCGTGGCGGCTTAGCCTGCTCCCGGGCAGCTTGCCCTGCTCACAGGGGCTTGCCCTGCCATGGTGGCTTGACTTCCCAAGGCAGTCCGCCCGCTCAAGGAGGCCCCAGGAAACGAACCCGGGGCCTCCCATGTGGTAAAACGGGGCCCCACCAAATTAAGCCACAGTTGGTTCCTTTAGCCACTATCCACACAGTGAAAATTAACAGAACCAAAGAATCAATCTGATCTTGTACCCAGAAATAGGATTACTCTCAGGAAAACTTAATCTGCAAAAACATTCTCTGTACCTCCTCCAAGATTTCTCCCTTCAAAGAGGTATTGGTATTAAAGTCAACAAATCAGGAAAAAAGCCTCAAAGGGCACTATTGAACTAAACTATGTCCCATAAGCAGGAAGTCCAAGCAAAAGCGATTACACTTAATGGAAGCAAAGTGGTTAATTAATTGAAGAATATGACATCAAAACCACCTTTAAAATCCACAAGAATATCTGATAATTATATGATTGAGGGAAACTGGAAATACAAGATATAAAATGGGTGATGCCAAAAAAGAAAAGAAAATTACAGGTTATTATGCTGATTAGGGCTTTTAAAATATGTTCCTTTACTCACTGAATCTTCTTTTTCTTTTTTTTAATTATTTTTAAAGAAGCTTTAGATTACATAAATGCTACATCAAAAATTTAGGGGATTCCCATATACCCCACCCTCTCCCCCTCCCACACTTTTTCCCATTAGCAACATCTCATTAGTGTGGTACATTTGTTAAAATTGATGAACACATATTGAAGCATTGCTACTAACCATGGTCTGTAGTTTACATTATGATTTACACTTTGCACTGCACAATTTTACTGGTTTTTACAAAAGGTTTAATGGTCTGTATCCATCATTACAATGTCATGCAGAACAATTCCAACTTCCCAAAAATGCCCTGTGTTATACCTATTCTTCCCTCTCCCATGCCTCAGAACCTCTGGTGACCACTGCCTTTACATCAATGTTACAAGTTCTTCCACTACTAGAATAATAATAAGTACACTTTAGTCTATAGTTGCATTACCCCCTTCTGTTTGTTCATTCTTCAATCCTGAGGATTGGGGATGGTGATGCCCACTCTGCTTCCAGTTGAAAGGGGGCTTAGATCCTACAGGGCCAATGGGTAGAACTGTCTTGCTTACAATTGTAGATACTCTTGTTTTTTCTGGATGGGCATTGTCCATCATCATCCTTTTGTTAGTTGTCCTGAGAGAGTCTGATGAATTGGAGGGGTGGCTACAACTCTGCTGAGATTCAGGGCTCAAACAGCATTGAACAGAAGGAAGATTTAAGTCTCTGGGACACATATTTATTGGGTATAGTGCTAATTATAGGTTCAAATAAAAGGGGTATAAGATTGATGTGTAGGAAAATTATAAATTAGTCCAACTCAGATATATTGGGAGAAAAGGTTATCATATATTCCAAGGTAAGGCTCACTGACAGGTTGTTGAATTCCTGGGGTTGTCTGGCCTGCCTATAGTGTCCAGATGTCTCTAGAGCCCTCACGAGCCCCCTTGCTTGAGGCATTGTTTACTGTGGCAGTGAGATCTTCCTGAGATGTGCATAAGCATAACTGGAATGACCTCCCAACTCACTTTGAAATCTCTTAGCCACAAAAACTCACTTGTATTTAATATTTCCCCCTTTTCATCAAGGTCTTTTTCCAAATGCATTGCTAGTTGGCACTTGGTAATAATCCCTCGGTGCCAGGGAGTCTCATCCCTGGGACTTATGTTCCACACCAGGGGAAGGTAGTAAGTATATTTGTTGAGTTTGACTTAAAGAGAGGCCACATTTGAGCAAAAGGAGGCTTTCAGGAGGTAACTTTTAGGCAATATATAATACTAGGCTAAGATTCAATTTCATAAGAACAAGGTTCATAAGTACAAGCATCAGTTTGTCAAGGGCCTGGCGTATAGGTCTCCTCTGCTAGGAACTGCCCATGTACTCTAGGGATTCTTGCCACTCTATTAGAGAATGTAATGGGACTCCCCAGGATGGGAATTCAATATTTTTTCAGTTATTGTGTTGGTCTCCATCCACCAAGACACAATGCAAAAAAAATTTTTTTTTAATTTTTATTTTATATATTTTTATAAAATATGTTTTTATGGCTTAGGTATTTAGCTACTACAGAGCTGTCATTTTCATTTGCTGGATCTACAAAGTGAAAACAGGGTATGAAAGGAATTTCCTGCAATGCCTAGTTCTTAAAATACAGAAAGGGATTAAAAAGTATAGAAAAATAACAAGGAAATAAATAAACATACCTTAAAATGTGTTGGAGAGCCAAATTCAAGCATTGTATGGTCACCATGGTTTTGCCTCAAGGTCAATCTCACTGTCCTGGAGTTTGCTTTATTAAGTTTAATGCCTATTCTGATGACAGCAATAGTAAGATACCATATATCCATGGTACTCCAGGACAAAGTTATGCCTCTGCCCCAGGCCTCAGAAGACTTGATTTCTAAACTCCACTCTGCATCAGCAGAAAAATCACCTAATCCCTCAGAAATTGGACTACCATTTACCGTTTAGCCTAACTAATGAAGAGGAACAAGGGAACAATAATACAACAACAGATAGTACAACATTTTGGGGATGTGGGGCAGCCATATACCTTCACTGACAAGCATCCCCCTCCTCCCAGCCTCTATTAGTCCTGTGAAACTTCTAACATGGCCTGCTCTTAGTGGCCTAGTGTCTTAAAAGAGAGTTAAGAGGTGAATTTGAATAATCACAGATAATACAAAAGTATATTAACCATCAAATGGAGAGAATATATACAGTCAACTGCTTATGTTAAATAAAGCTTGTTTTTTGTGAAGAATAATAAACTGACATTTTGAGGTTGGTGGTCAATGTTAAATATGTATAGACTCTTATCTTGTGATATTAAATGTTCTTAAAGAAGAATTTTTCCATTTCTTTCCTGGGTGGATATAGATCTTGCTTCCAACACAGTGGCTGCTGTGGACAGGAGCTGAAACAGGGTCAGAGAAATGATGTCACATCATTCAGTATACAGACTTTCTCTTGAGCCCTCTGTTTTCTATACCACATTTTATCCTTCAACCTCTAAAGAATTAACTTTCTTCGTCCTCTGGAGGAGGGTGACACACAGGCTGCATAGAGTTGGAAGAATATTTGGTTCTTCTCCAGCAATACCTTAATCAGGTATAGTCCCCTATTTTCTAACTCCCCCATTCCCTATGCTTGATGCTTCTATGTCCTGAAACTTTCTGGAGTTTGGATGAATGAATCAGTCACTGCTCAAAAACATCTCCTATGCAGACTCTTAAGCTCCAGCATCCTCTCTGCTTTCTAACTTCTAAAATTTTGTTAAAATCTCTCATCTGTTAATGACTCCATTCCCATTTTTCACCAAAAGTCCTTAAAGGTAATGTTTTAAGTACATAGTCAACTCAATTATTAACTCTAATAGTATGTATGTTGACTTTGGAATATGATCTAAAACTTTGGAATGTATAGCATTACAAGCCAAATAATAAAGCTACTTGAAGAAAACTTAATTACCTGAGTTAAAGTAATCCAGTTTTCTCATCTGCTCATTATTTCCACAGGACTGGTTACTGGTTAAATAAATTATGGAGCATTTATATACTAGAACATCATGTTATTGTTGTTTTGCTAAACCATTTAAGAGTGAGTGGAGACACTATGCTGTTTGCCACTAAATATTTCAGTGTGCATTTCCTAGGAACAAATTATTATCTCCCATAATGCTTCTAATTTTATCATCAGTATATTGAAGGAACAAGATATGCTCTTGTTATAATTAGCCATATACATAGAATTCTGTATACAGTGTATATCCACTGGACATGGTTCAGAAAGATTTAATGATAACAATACAACAGGGCCTTTTTCTTCTTTCAACCTGCAGCAAAGGGTCCATAAAGCTCTTGGACATGACATATGGTATAACCAGCCAAAATCCAGAATGTTTTTTAAAGCCAGAATCAACTTCCATTTTATTAGTGGCCTTTGATATGCAAAGAATTCTAATGTGCTATTTTAAATGTTGATTTGTTCTGTATGTATGCCACCCCTCCTCCTTACTCTATTTAAAAATCTGGAGTTGTCCTAATTTACAAATACGAAAAAAAGATCACTGCATTTGGCATTGCTATATAAAACACCTGAATGTAATTTTTTCCCTTCATATGTGTTTTAAAATTGTCTCCTATCAAAATGTTTATTAGGGTCAAGATCCAAGATTGAAAATGTTCTATACAAAGGAAATGTGGTTTACCTGAAACTATAAACACAGATTACTATGTTCACTTAAAAATTATTTTCTAGTATTCAGCAAGGATTATAGAAAACTCCATTCAAAATTTTTTTAAAAAATTTCAAGTAACCAAACACCATCAACACATTCAAGTTATCAAAGTGGAAATACTTTTTAAATGATATCTCAACTAGTATACTATTGAGTTTTTCCTGAATTATTCAAGTGCAATAAACATAATTTGTGCAAGCAATCACAATAGTATAAAAACTTAAAAGTAATTTAAAAATTAATATTAAGAAAATGAATGTCAATTCAGTGAAAAGTCATTATATTGCCATAAAAAAATATTGAGAGAATGAGTTAAATAGATCCCTAGAATATTTGAGATGGTTTCAGAGCTAAATAAACATTGTGATATTAATAGAAGCTTTGCATTTTTGTGGCAAATGAGAGCTAGTGCTCCTTTCACTTAAAAGCATTTAACAACTCCTTACCAAATGCAGTAGACATTTGTTGTTTGTGTCTGCACAGCATCTACAAGGGACTTGCTCCATCCTCACCTACCAGATGTGAATCTAGAGAGTTTGTTGGTCAGAGGTACTTACTCTCCCCTGGCTTCAGGAGCTGCAAAAGACCCTGAGCTAGTCAGTCTTTATATCCAATTCTGTTCATAGAGATTGGTGCAAGGGATGAGCATATTAGCAAATGACTAATCAGAGTCCCCTCATGATATGGATATGGATCCCAGACAAAGATTCCCTCTTCCTCTAATCCTGACTTATAAAGACAAGGTAGGTCTGAAGCTGCCAGCCCAAGGCCATCTTGGGTTATCCATGCAGAGAATCTGCCTAAGAATGAAGCCAATACTCAGAGGAATGCTGAACTGAGTGACAGAGAGCAGGAGAGCCAGAGAGCCAGGAACTCAGCTGAGCCCCTGCAATCAGCTGGTCTAAAACCAGATCTACACCTGGACTTTCTAGTTAAAAGAGTCACAATTCCCTTTGATTGAGCTAATTTGAATTGGCTTTCTATCACTTGCAACCAAGCATCCTAATATACCAGGGCAAGGCCTTTTGGGAACAAAATGTATAATTAAGGAATTTATAAGTACACTTGAACAGTGGGTGCTTCTAAATGGTTTATTTGCCAAATAGATTGTAAAATTATATGAATGTACTATGTTTGCTTAATTTTCCTGAAATTTGGAGGGGAGACTCAAGTCAAAGGAGCACAGAAAAACTTTCCAAAGAAAAACATGGGCAGAAAAACTTTCCAAAGGCATAGTATCTGTGCAGATACTATGGGCAGAATGTATCTGTAATGTATCTGTACATTATACCAAATACTATTAGGTCATTTAGGTTCAAATCTGAAGGGGTTGTAGTTATAAGAAGAAATCTGGAAAACTTGTTAGTGCCTATAGTGTCTAGGTGTCTCTAGAGTCCTTAGGATCCCCCTTGCTTATGGTAGTCAGTGACATCCTCCTGAGAAGTTTATAAATATAACCTCTGGAATAACCTTCTGACTCACTGTGAAATCTCTTAGCCACAAAAACTCATTTGTATTTAATATTTCCCCCTTTTGGTCAAGGTCTCTTTCCAAACCCATCACTTGTTATCACTTGGTAATAATCCCTCAGTGCCAGGGAGGCTCATCCCAGGAATCATGTCCCATGCCAGGGGAAAGATAGCATTTATACACAGAGTTAGGCTTACAGAGAGACTACATTTGAGGAATAAAGAGGCTTTCAGGAGATAACTCTTAGGAAATATATAATACCAGGCTGTTTCAATTTCACAAGAACAAAATTCATAAGTATAGCCATCAATTTGTGTGTCCTCCTTTGCTAGGAACTGCCCATGTACTCTAGGGATTCTTGTCACTCTATTAGAGAATGTAGCAGGACTCCCCAGGATGGATAATATTATTTCAGTTATTGTGTGGGTCTCTACCCAACGAGACAACACACCATGACCACTTGAACATATTCATATTTCATAGAGGCATGTCCCACACATCCCCCCAACACTGACACACAGCATCAGTGATACTCCCCTCCCACAGTTGTGGCCCTTCTGAAATCCAGAACCTCCCCAAAAACAAAGCCAAAAATAAATAAATAAATAAATAAATAAATAAATAAATAAATAAATAAATAAAAATTAAAAATAATTTTAAAATGTTTTTCCATTGTTCTTTATCACTGTAAGATGTTATCTTTTATGTACGATGGCAATTTCTTCTGTATGTTTCCCAGCGTCTTATTTTTTTTTTTTCACTTTATTTTCAAAGCTTTAGGTTACAGGAAAGTCACATAGAAAATATAGGGGATTCCCATATGCCCTATCCCCTCCCCCCTCACAATTTCCCCAATTAATAACATCTTACATGAGTATGGTATGTTTGTTGCAATTGATGAACAAATATTGAAGCATTGCTACTAACCATGGTCAATGGTTTACTTTGTGGTTTACATTTTGCACCATACCCTTTTATAGGTTTTGACAAAATGTATAATGGCCTGTATCTGTCATTGTTAGATCATGCAGAACAATTCTAATGCCCTAAAAATGCCCTATGTTCCATGTATTCTATTCTTCCTACCCCCTTCCCTCAGAACCTCTGGTTTATTTTTTATTTTTATTTTTTAATTTTTGAAGAATAAAGTTCATAGTTACATGCATTAATATTGAGGGCTTGACATATTGTTCTGTTTTCTTTTATTAGGCACTGCCCATGTTCTTGAAAGATTCTTGCCCCTCTATTTGAGAACATAGCAGAACTCCCCAGGATGGGAGTTTAGTATTTTCTTATTTATTTTGTGGGTCTCCACCCACTATGACAAGATGAACACTTTCATATTCCAGAGAAGCATGCCCCAGGTGGTGCCCCATCCCACATATCCCCCCACCCCCCAATACCCTGCACCAGTAACCCTCCCCTGCTATATTTGCCAAAAGAACATTCCCACTATTGTAGTTTTAACCACAGACCTAAAAGTCCCCAGAGTTCACCTGCTCCTACCTCCAGCCCTCCCCCATGTTCCATGGATAGTCCAACCCAACACCCCACACACTCATGCACTCTCAACCCCACTCACATCCCTATACCACTATCACCCCCATCCACTGTAGGGCAATTCCTTAAATAAGACAACAATGAAGTTTGCCACATCGATTGACTCTTCCTTTCACGAAAGATTTTTCTGTAGTATGTGAGGCTGTTTGATAGCATTTTGCCCACAAAATTTCTTTCAAAATTGGAGTCAATCCTCTCAAACCATTCCACTGCTTTATCAACTCAGTTTATGTAATATTCTAAGTCCTTCGTTGTCATTTCAACAATGTTCACAGCATCTTCACCAGGAATAGAATCCATTTCAAGAAACCACTTTCTTTGCTCATCCATAAGAAGCAAATCCTCATCAGTTCAAGTTTTATCGTGAGATTGCAGCAATTCAGTCACAACTTCAAGCTCCACTTCTAATTCTGATTCTTTTTCTATTTCTACCACATCTGCAGTGACTTCCTCCACTGAGGAATGGAATCAACATCTTCCAAACTCTTATTAATGTTGATATTTTGACCTCCTCTCATGAATCACAAATGTTCCTAATTGCATCTAGAATGATGAATACTATCCAGAAGGTTTTCAATTCATTTGCCCAGATCCATTAGAGGAATCACTATCTATGGCAGCTATGGTCTTATGAAATGTATTTCTTAAATAATAAAGACTTAAATGGATGTTGTGTTAGCAGGCATGAAAGCAATTTTAATTTCGTTGTACACCTCCATAAAGCTCTTGGGTGACCAGGTGCATTGTCACTGAGCAGGAATGTTTTGAAGGAATCTTTCTTTCTGAACAATAGGTCTCAACAGTGGGCTTAGAATATTCAGTAAATGGTGTTAATGACAGATGTGCTGTTATTAAGGCTTTTTTTCCCTGAGGACATCAAGGCTGCCCCCTTGATTTTACCCCAAAACCATTCTTCTTAAAGTCACCAGATCTTAAGTTGTGTTCCTGTGTTCTACTTTCCTTGGTTATGGGCATGTACCTCCCAAGAATGTACTTGAAGTTAGAAATAATATTCACCTTTGTATCCCCAGTGCCTACCCGAAAGCCAAGCATTCAGATGAGTGGGGATAACTGTATATACACATGCAAAAAGAGGAACCAAGATCCTGACCTTACACCATACACAAAAACTAACTCAAAATGGATCACACACTTAAATGTAAGATCTAAGTAGATGAAAACATAGGGGAAAATCTTCTAGACCTTGGATTAGACAAAGGTTTGTTAGACATGAGACCAAAATACAGCCCAAAAAAGAAAAAATTGATAAATTGTACCTAATCAAACTTCAAGGTTTTGAACTTCAAAAGATACCATTAAGAAAATGAAAAGTCAAGGAAAAGACTGGGAGGGAATATTTGCAAAACACATAGCTGGTAAATGACTTAAAACCAGAATATACAAAGAGCTCTTACAACCCAGTTAAAAATGGGCAAAAGATATGAACAGACCTTTCAATAAAGAAGATGTACAAAAGGCTAAGGAAGATATGAAAGTATGTTCAACATCGTTAGTCATTAGCAAAATGCAAGTTAAAATAATAATGAGATACCATTTTTCATCCACAAGATTGACTGTAATAACTGAGACCAATGATAACAAATGTTGGTGAGGACACGTAGAAATGGGAACCCTCATATGTTGCTGGTGGGAATATAAAATGATGCAGCCACTTTTTAAAAGTGTGGCAGTGTCTCAAAAAGCTAAACATAAAACTACCAAATGACCCAGCAATTCCACTCTTAAATATCTATACAAGAGAAATGAAAACATACGTCCATACCAAGAAAGCAAGTGAACGTTCATAGCAGCATTACTCATAATAGCCCCAAACTAGAAAACTTGAATGTCAATTAACTAGTTGACGGACATATAAAATGTGGTATATCAATACAATAGAATGTTATTCAGCAATAAAAAGGAATAAACTACTGACACATGCTACATCATAAATGAACCTCAAATATATACAAAATGAAAGAAGCCAGACACAAGAGACCACATATTATGACTCCATTTATATTAAATGTACATAAATGTCAAATTACAGGTAGAAAGCAGATTAGTAGTTGCCTGAGCCTGGGAGTAGGAAGAGGGATTAATTGTAAATGGTCATGAAGGATCTTATTAGGGGAATGAAAATGTTCTAAAACTGATTTATGGTAATTGTTGCGCCCTTTGGTGGTTACTAAAAAATCATTGAATTGCACACTTGAAATAAGTGAATTTTATAATACATAAAATATACCACAATAAAGTTGTTTAAGGAAAGACAAGTGAAGGAAACATCTCCCCATTTATTGCCTCTGCGAGAATCATTCTCTTTATTGTCATTTAGTATTCCATTATATGGCTGTAATGGTTTCAGAGTTTTATTTAATTATGAATTCCAAAAATATAAATTGGATTATTCTTGTAAACTAATCTGTTCATCTGGGCGTGATTAAGTTATGATAAGGGCATTAACTGGGCCACAGTCAGGAGGGTGTTGAGCCCCGCCCCTCGGTGGGTGTGGTCTCAAGTATAAAGGCTAGGCAGCAGATCTGAGTTGCAGAGATTTGGAGAAGGAGATTTAGAGAAGCAGATTGGAGAAGCAGTTCTGATGTTGGAGCGAGCCGTTCGCCGGATAGTCTACAGCTGCCTTGTGGAGAGACGCAATGCACAGAGAACCTCATGGTCTACAGCTGAACTTGTGGAAGAAACAGAAGCTAAGCCCGAAGAGAAATGCAGCCCCGGCAGGAGAGGAACCCAAAGGCCTGAGCCCTTGCAGACGTCGGCAGCCATCTTGCTCCAGCACGTGGACTTTGGTATGAGAAGAAACTCAAACTTTGTGGCCTGGTAACTGTAAGCGTCTACCCCAAATAAATACCCTTTATAAAGACCAACCGATTTTGGTATATTTTCAAAAGGCACGCCTGTGGCTGACCAAAACAATGGCTATACCGCCAATTTCCAGAGACCC
>PVKH010044349.1:0-10617 GCA_004027955.1 Chaetophractus vellerosus | reverse complement strand
AGGTTAGACATCCCCTCACATCTTCACTTTCCTTCACTGGATGTCATTTGTGCCAAGGAGAGGTTTCTTCCCAGAGGAATTTTTAGTTAGTGGGCAAGTATCTTATTATGCCTTTGTCAGATAATTTTTAGATGCTGTTGCATAGAAACTTCATGTAATCCATACAGTTATTTAAATATTGATATTTAAGAGGTGATTTTTATGTCATATATTAAAATAATTTTAATAAAAGTTATTCTATTCCAGTGGAATATTATTGTTATAACTTCTTAAGAAATAAATATAAAACTTTCCAAGATCCCCTAAATACAAATTTTAAATCTATTTGTGGAAGAAAGAAACCTTTATTTTTTACAACAGACGTTTTGTTTTAATGCTAGGATTCTGATTCTATTTTTAGTGTCTAACTTATGGTGCAGGAAGCGATTATCTGAAATTGTTAAGACTACAGGAAAGCAACGTGAAGTGGGGGCAGGTAGGTTTGAATTAAATGTTCAAACAAGATTGAATGACCGAGGACACTGAACATTCTGGATTCAGTAAAATCATTTTACTTCTGATTTACCACAGCTTCTCTTCACTCCCTAAACAAGCCTTGCTTTCTAATGTTGGCCTCTGTTTACCTACCTCAGCTGCCCCACTGCGTGGCTTAGGAGGTCTTGCTTCTGATCCAACTGCTATCCCATCTCCCTCTTCACTTTGGTGGCATCTCAAATTGAATTTCAAGAGGTTGTAAAAGAGTTTTGTTTGAGGTATATAATAGAAAGGAAGACCGACTGGATATGGCTATTAACAGATCTCCTTTGATTCTACCAGGTTTAACAATGACTAGTTTTGAAACCTCCCAGGTTTAACAATGACTAGTTTTGAAACCTCCCTTTAAGTCATTTACCTATTTTATTAAAAGAGTATAATAAGCATTGATAGATTTGGTTCACTTGAAAGAATATAAAAATTTAAAACACTCAGTAAATTCCACAGAAGAAATTGCATCCTATAAAATGTTCCCTCATTATTTGTGATGATATGTCATATAGATGGATGAACCACTCACAAGACCACTGGAGTCCAATATTTGATAAAAACAGTTGTAGTCATCGTCTATTTTGAATGAATTTAATGCTAACAGTCCAGCAAAGGGATAACTCCCAATTCAATGAAGAAAATAGGACATGGGTTTCTGTAACAGCAGGACTGAGTCAGAACAACTGCTGAAGTGGATTTCCTTAAACCAGTAGCATCATTTCAGGCAGAATTCGAGTCACTTTTATTACCTACTCACAGGCACATTATTATAGTTTCTAAGTAAATGCTTTTTATCCTGCTACTTCTTGCTCCTTTCCTTCATGTAAACATTCTTTTTATATTCCTTCATGCTAGAAAATTATGATTTTATTGCCACTAATATTGCTCTTTACCTTGTGCATGTATCTTAGTAGCAGCAATCATGCATGCATTTCCAGAAGATTTGTCTACTATCCTCTAGCCAAACTCATAATATTCAATAACATCTAGCTTGAAGAGTTTTAGTGGTAATTACTATAAATAAGATTCATAGCTTTTTAATAAGTTATAGCAATAGTTATTTTAATTACATAACAGTATATCATTTTCTTTGGCTTAGATGTTAGCATACCAGTGGGTAAAAAGAAACCTAGAACATTTCAATGACAGAAACCCACATATGACACTGACTTAATAAAAACACTGTGAATGAGGAAACATGTTACATGTTGTGGTGTAACATGGATTATAACAAAACTGCATGGAAATTAGTGTTTAGAATTATAATCATTTATGCTATTACTTGAAGTTTTCAAATGTCTATCAATTTCCAAACTTGGAGCTGATTCCATATTCCACAAAGGTGATTTTAAAAAATATTTTGATTAGTAAAAAGTTAAAGAATAATATTTATATGCCAAACTTTATTTTAAACTATTAAAGATATGTTGAAAGTGAATAAAACATTTAGAAAATAATATAACATCAAAAAGTACACATTAAAGTAAAATATCAAGCTATATGCCTAGCTGATAAAGTGGATCAAAATGGTTAATCGGCATTCATTTAATTCTGATAGCAGAATATGCAATGTGTGGGTCTTAACAATAAGTGATCCCACTTTGTGTCTGTATCTATGTTCTCCATCACATTGTGTTTGTGAACCTAAAGGATGATAGCGTGGAGCCAGTTGCTACATGGTACATCATGGTGACACAAACTCAAGCAAAATAGAAACTTTCAGTAAACGACCACTTTATCACTTATATAGCACCAAAGGTTCAAACGAGCAGGGTAAGAGATCTCATTGTGGCCAGCCCCCTGGAGAGGTCAACTGCTCTGGTCAGGGTCAGCAGATGGTAGCAGACACCCCAACTATGTCTAGGAGAAGAGAGACTTGTTTGTACTGCCCAAAGGGGATATTTATCCACCCTAGGGGGAGGGAATCCTGCCACTGAGGGTTTCCTGCCCTAATAGGCACCTGGGGCTGTTTGGGCCCCTTTTCCTTCTCAGCTAATGAAAAGGCATGATCAGTTTAAAGTCTGGTCAGTTCTTCTCATTAGAAGTAATGTCTCCTCTAGTCTGTGGAATGGAAACAGACTGAAATATCATCACACAACAGAAGAGGAGGCAGTGGTGGGGGTGGGCTGATAGGCAAGTCCTGGGAGATAGCTGAAAAGCGTGTCTGTGACTTCCCCAGAAGCTAGTGATAGTGGGAAATGAAAGGTAGGATTAGATTTAAGTCAGGCTAGGGAAAACTCAGAAAAAAATGTTTGAAACCATGGGAGTGAACACATTTGCCAAAGGAGAGTGCAAAGTCAGTAGGGAAGTGGGCCAAGGTGATGCACACAGGCACGCTGCCGTTGTTTTGGCTGGGAGATAGTAGGTGGAGAATCCCTAGGTAAAAAGCACTGGAAAAGTAATTCACAGAGGCGGTAAGAATAATACATAATTTTTGGTAATGGTGATTAAAGGAAACATTTTAAAAGTGCTGAGAAAAATAAAGGAGACCATATTACAGTGCTGAGAAAATTGAGAGGAATTGCACTGTTTCACCTATTTGGGACATGAGAAGATATTAAAGGTCCCTTTAATTGCTTTCTTTTGCTAAAGATAAGTATAATTTGCATCAGAAAATGCCCTAATGGTTGCTAGTAGTTAGTAGCTGTTAGTTGTTCAAAAAAAGAAAAAGAAATGAGTGTATGAGTGTGAGTGTATATATCTATGTATGTTTGTGTATATGATATATAGATAAATATTTCACCAAATCTTCCAGAATATAATCATTCAAGGGGATACTTTTGCAGTGGTGTTTAATTCGACATTATTGACCTATTATTTTCTCATTTATTTAAACTTTTGAAGCAGAATTCAGAGTACATTCAAATTTGATTGATTTAAAAAAAATCTTTGAATTAACCCTTCTGACTCTATTCAAACCCTTGATGGAATGTTACACACTGTCAAAAAAGAAAACTACAATTTGTTTCAGACTGCACACACTAAGTTAGTACTCAAAGTGTATATGTGCTATCTTTTAAATCAACCTCAAATTAACAGTTCACACACCAAACCATCTGGTTTCACCTAAAAATAGTGTAGAAAGATGTAAAATTGAATTTTCCTGGGTCTTTGGTGTTATGTGCAACCTCAGAAATTAAAGTGTTTCCTCCATAATCAAAGAAGTAATAAAGAAGATGACTCCAATTTTAATGATAGGCTTTTGACAAGCTACCTGGGTGCCTTCCCATTTATTATTACTCCTGTCACCACTTACAGCCACCATCACTTCCACCTGTGTGACCAGATTAAAAAACCCCTGCACCTATCACACTGGCAAGAATTTAATCCTGGTCCAAACCCCTAACTGCAATAAGAGCCTCAAGACACCACATCTCCCATTTGTTCTCCCTCTTCTAAGACTCCTCCTCATAGGAATCCTAGATTGTCATGAGTACTAAATAAACTTTATTCATATTCATTAGTGATTGTGTTGTGTCCTCTGTCACCACATCCACATAACTTCCTGATCCTGTAATGATTAAGCCTGCCTCTGAATCACACACACACAAACCCAAAAGGCATGTTAAATATAGACTATTTCTGCCACAGAGCTATCAAGCTGCTAATTGTCACTTCTTTCAAGACATGTATATGAAATGGGGCATATACATAACATAAAACTCTTCCCACACCTATAATGTAAGTTATAATCCACGGTCAGTGGCCATGCTTCATTATGTGTTCATCAATTGTAACAAATGTACCATACTAATGAAGGATATTGTTAATGTGGAAAGTATGGGAGGGGGAGGTAGTGGGGCATATAGGAATCCCCTATATTTTTTGTGTAACATTTAAAGCTTCTTTTAAAAAAAGTATATGTGGACGAAAATTTATCCATGCTTCAATGACTTCAGAAGAATAAAACAAAATGGTATGGAAGAAAATATCTCCAGAATTCAGAGGAAGGGGGCTTCAACGATGTTCTTCTCTATATGTATATTCTCTTTCTGAAAAATTGTACACATTCTCAAAGCCCATATATGTCAAGTTTCTTGATTTATGCCTTGAATGAGCTCCTTGCCCAATTTTTCCAAGTGTTTTTTTTTTTTTTTTAATTTTAATATCCCCATGGGGAGTAAAGCAACAGAATGTAATGGTTAATACCATGGACATGGTATGTATACTTCCTGAGTTTTAATTCTGCCTCTTACACTTACTATCCATGTGACTGGGGCAAGAAATATTATTTTTCTATGTATGAATTTTCTCAACTGTAAAATAAGGAAAGAAGTTTTTCTCTTTTTGGGTTATCATCAAAATTAAAAGAGTTAAATTTTGCCTGTCATTCAGGATTATATAAGTATTTGATAAATAAAGAGACATATAGGCACTTTACTAATATATTCACAATAGCATTGGGGCTGGCTCGATAGCCCAGTGGATAGGGTGCCGGCATACCACATGGGAGGCCCTGGGTTCGATTCCCGGGGACCTCTCCTAGCGGGCAGACCACCTTGAGAATGGCAAGCCGCCATGGGCGGGCCGGAGCCGCCGTGGGCAGGGCAAGAAGCTGCCACAGTCAAGGCAAGAGCCGCCACGGGCAGGGCAGGTTGCCCGCGGATGGAGCGCAGCCAGCCACCCGCGAACTGAAGCAAGCGCCGGCTGTGAACGGACCCAGAGACCGCCCACAAGCAGGGAAAGCCGCGCCTGCGCAGTGACCACTCTTGGCACATCGCCGCAGCGGGGGGAAAGGGAGATATGTAATAAAATAAATAAATCTTTAAAAAAAATAGCATTAATTTTCTGTCCTATAAATCCTGCTCGCCCTTTATATTTCTTTATTTGGATAAATCATACTCCTGCCCTCCTTGTCTTAATGACTTATACTCTTAGTCCATCCAATACAACTAGTGACTTCCACTTCTCAGCAATAACCCTTCCATCTTTTTTTTTTAATACTCCTTGTTTACACCCTGTGGTTGATATGGAAAAAGTTGCTACTTTTTCATGCCTTTATCTGTCTTAAGTTTATTTTCAAAGTTTACTTATTAATCAAAGTAGCAATTCACCAAAATTTATCTAAAACCATAAACTGTTGTTTAGAAAATACTTTTAATATTACTTATATGTTTTCCTAATGATGTTCACAATAACTGCTGATTCTATCTCCATCTCCCTCTCTTCCTCCTTTTTTTTTCCTTGATCTAAATGTCTTTTAAAATATAATAGAATTCTGTTTTCTTTTTATTCTGAGAACATCTTCCCTCTTTTCTCAAATTTACATTAAACGAATATATAACGAATAAAAAAGGAAGAAATAGATTTGATGACTTAATCTACTTTCCGTGTCTAAAAATCAGGGTTTTAGTGGCTTAAATAAAATTTATCTGCTCTCCCATTAAAACATAGTTAAATGTCCTAATCTGCAACAAATCAAATTCTTATATAATCTCTTTGGCATCACTGAAGAAAGGATTGCGTGTCCAAAGAATATTTTGGAAGGCACTGAATATCAAAATCAAAAAGAACACTTGTCAGCTAAGAATTCCATAATTTTATGAAATGTATTCCCTGCTTTCCAATCTTTAGAGTAAGAAATGGATTTATGTCATGGGATATTTTATAACTAATATTAGCTTTTGAAGCCACGTTATTCTGCAAATACGTGAAAATATTTGCATTGGTAGGAATAAATTTGCATTTGTGCCATTTGAGAATGAGTACCAAGTAAAGCAGTAACATTATTTTTATTTCTTCTTTGCAGCAGGTTACTACGAACAGAATTTATTCTCTTTAGTCTCTACTTTTACATAATATATAAAAAAGTATTTAGCTCCTATATCAGAGAATTGAGAAATTTTCTTTGAAGATGTGAAGGGAAAAATAATTTATATTATTTGCTATATAAAAAGCAGAACCCTTCAAATACCTTAAATAGGTGGTTTCATTTTTGTGGTTGACAGACCAAAGGTTTATGAGCCTTGGTTAAAAGTTTGTGGAAAAGATTAAGTGTTCTGTCTTCTTGGATTGTGAATCAAAGTAATTTGGCCAATTCCTGAATTTATTCATCTCTTGTGCAACTTTCTTTAAATAATCCTTACAGTTATGGAATACACTTTACCAACCTGGCTCACAGCAAAGACCCATCCCAATTATTTTTACCCTAACAACCCAGTGAAAAGCTCAGCTCTACTATAGTACAGAATTAATCTCTATGACCTGATTCTGCCTAAAGCTCCCTCTCACCTTATCCTCCATGACAATTTATGAACTACCTTTAATAAATAATTTCTAACTCCTGGAACAATGTTTGTATCCCACATGTCTTAGGTTTTAAAATAGTTTGCCTTCTTTCTGTGATAGTCACTCCCAATGTTGTTGTATAAAATGAATATTTATTATTCAAATATACCCTCAGACTTCACATCCTTTCTGAAATCCTCTGATTCCTGCTCTACAATCTATTGCACAGTTTATTGCTGTTATATTTTGTGCTTCCTTTATGCTGTTATCATGGGATCTATCACATTTATTTATAACCATGTATTTATGTACATATTTTTCCTTCTGCTTCTGAAAAATACAAGTATGTGTTATATTTCGCTAAACTTCCAATTTCCAGAATAATGTCTTCCAAACCCTATATATTCATTTGGAGATACACTGATTCTGTTGAAATGCAGAAAATTCCACTGTGCAATGAGAGGTTTATAGGACTCACATAATGTTTTAGGTCATTTCTTATTTCTCTTTTAATCAAGAATTCATGGTAGGGTGCTTACATCTTTTTTTTTTATTTTTAATTATATATCCCCCCCCTTTCTGCTTGTTCTTGCTGTGTTGATTTTTGCGTTCTTCTGTGTCTGCTTGTCTTCCCCCGTTGCGGGGACCCACCGAGTCAGCTTACCATGCAGCGGCCTTGCCTGCTCGCGGGCGGCTTGTCCTGCTCGCGGGCGGCTTGTTCTGCCATGGCAGCTTGCCTTCTCAAGGCAGTCTGCCCACTCAAAGAGGCCCCAGGAACCGAACCCAGGGCCTCCCACATGGTAAACCAGCGCCCTACCAATTGAGCTACAGCCGGCCCCTACATCTTTAGAGTATTAAGGACATTTCTTCTAAATATCTCTGCATAATAATGGTCACATCCTTTTCTTTGTAGAAGTTGCCTGCTCACTTTATAATGTCCTGCCTTTTCTCTTTTCTTTATAATATCCCTTACCTTCTTGGACCTGTGAGTTATGCCATTGTCATATATCTTTTCCTGACAATGGAAGTGCAAAGAGATTTCTTTTTTCTTTATGCTTTCCTGTCAATTATCTATGCAGTAAAACAACAACAGACTCCCTTGAATTAGTTCCTTATTAAATTAACCTTATTATAATGTCAGTTTTCATATAACTTTAAAATTCCTTCAAATGTCTAAGAAAAGCCAACTGTGTAAAGATCCTTAATAACCCCTGCTGATTAGCTAAATATGGAGAGGATAGAACAAAGGCCTTCTTTGATTTTCCTCAGAGGGGTGACTATTTATATATTTCCTATCATGTAGTTAACTTTACAATTCAAGAGAATAAGAATAACTTGCAGTGTCTTTTCTGAGCCTGCATGTCCACAGATAAATCTATTTTTAAAACAGTGTGAAATGTAAGGATCACATTTGATGCAATCTTTTTTTTTAAAGATTTATTTTACTTTTACCCATTTTTACCCCACGCCACCCCATTTTTGCTGTTTTTGTGTCCATTTGCTGGACAATTCTCTGTTTTTTTCCTGCCCTCTATTCTCATCCTTCTCCTTCTGTCTTCACCAGGATTCAACCCTGGGAACCTCCGATTTGGGTGAGAGGTGTTCTGCCACCTGCACCACCTTAGTTCCTGGTTTTTCAGCCTGTCTCGTCTTGGCTCTCCCTTTGTGTCACTCTCCAGTTATGTCATCATCTTGCTGCATGTCTCAGCGGGGCCTGGTACACCTGCGCACTAGGACTGGGGCCTCACCCACACACCGGGACCTGGTGATGCACCCGCATGTGGGATTGCTGCAATCTTCTGATGACTTTTTACCAAGTTTGTATGTCTTAGATGAGAGATTCCAACAAAGGACTTCTTAGTAAATTTCATGTGCTATGAGGATTTTATTCTAACCTCTTCTGAACCCAATGCCCTCTGTCTTAATTTTCCAGAATATAGAAATAGAAATAATCAAAATCATGTGCAATCCCATTTATAAAATTAATTTAAAGACATGTAAATGGAATTTTATGTCTTATTTTCCTTTGTTTTTAATTTATGTCTGCCACTGTGGAATGTGTCACTATGGTTTCTCATTCAGATGCTTAAAACTATAATTCCATAGTCTAAGTCTGTGGTAAGATTGCTATCCTAATCCTTACTCATCAACCTCTTTCAATGTTCCAAAATGTTTGGGTAATGAAAAGTCTTTTTGTCTTTCTCCAAATATTGAATATTTCTGAATTCATTCATTCCATTATCACAAGCCTTGGGTGTATCCCATGAAGAAGAAAATTATTTCTAAAGTGTATATTGATGTAGTAGTTATTGAAATATGAAAAACCATGTTGTTACATCTAAAAATCAATTCTGTCAAACACAGAAGTATTCCTTGCATCTGCCTACATTTCTTACCCTATATGAAATGTATGATTTATGTATATGACAGGTCACTGAAGAATTTGATCTGCCTCATCTTTCAAATAGGTAACATATTCAGGCCAGCTCACTTACTTTAATTTATACTGCATTACTACAGATGAAAGAACAGATTCACCTGAGCACTTAATAGGGGTCTAAACATGTTTTTATAATAATACAGTCATTGTGGGTTATGTGTGGGTCGTGTTCTTCTGCACTTTTAATACTAAACATAATAATTACCAAACAGCTACTTTTTATGGTATTCAAAATCAAAAGAAACCATTTCCTGGACATAAGGAAAAGTTGTAAATATAAAATTTGATATTTTATAGAAATTTTCACTCTCTTTTTCTACTTTCATGAAAAAGAATCATAAAGTGAATACCACTTTCCATGGCCTTTTAGGTCCTGCATGGTCTGCCATCTGCCCAGCCATCCATTCGATGCTTGCCCCACTTTCCTTTACTCATTATTTCTAGCTACACTACAGCATATGCATTCTGTAACATACCAAATTGTTACAGTTTGAGATATTTGCACATTCTGATTCTCTTGTTTAGCTCTCTTCATGTAGTTAGGTTTTTATAATTTATATTTCAATTTCAAAGTCCATTTCTTAGAGAATCATCCCTGAGATCATTGCAAGCTCCCTCCCTAGTCACCCGTCCTTCTCCCACATATCGTCTTATTTTCAATCTCAGATTTTCCTTCTTCTTTCATTGAATGAATATAGAATTTTGCTAATGTGTCTGTTTTATTTCCACTCAACATTTTGAAATAGGGTGTGCATAATATATTATCCTCAATAAATAGCATATTTCATATTGCATAGCAATTACTCAATAGGAATACCGGGGCTGGCTGTAGCCCAGTGGATAGGGTGCCAGTACACCACATGGGAGGCCCCAGGTTCAGTTCCTGGGGACCTCTCTGAGCGGGCAGACTGCCTGAGAAGGCAACAGCTGCCATGGGTGGGGCAGAGCTGCCGTGGGCAGGGCAAAAAGCCACCATGTGCAGGGCAAAGCCGCCACGGGCAGGGCAAAGCTGCCATGGGCAAGGCGAGCCGCCTGCAAACGGAGCAAAGCTGCCTGCGAACGGAGCAAAAGCCACCTGGGAACGGAAGCAGACCCGCCCACAAGCGGGGCAAGCCACCTGCGCAGTGAGCTGACTAGGCACATCGCCGCAGCGGGGGGAGACAAAGCAGACATAGAAGAACACACACAAAAAAAATGAACACACAGCAAGAGCAAGCAGAAAGGGGAGGGATATGTAACAAAAAAAATTAATTTAATTTAATTTAAAAAACTTAAAAACTTTAAAAAAAATAGTTATTGCCAAGAACTGGGAAGGGTCTGAGATATTATCTTACTTAAAACCTAAGAAATTAATCTACCACAATTTCATGGATGCTGGAAGTAGACATGAGATTCCTAGAGTAAAGATATAGAACAGAAAACAG
>PVKH010044348.1:0-10615 GCA_004027955.1 Chaetophractus vellerosus | reverse complement strand
CATGGGAGGCCCCGGGTTCAGTTCCTGGGGACCTCTCCAAAGCGGACAGACCGCCTTGAGAAGGGCAAGCTGCCGTGGGCGGGGCAGAGCCGCCGTGGGCAGGGCGAAGCCACCACGGGCAGGGCAAGTCACCCGCGAACGGAGCAGATCTGCCCGTGAATGGAAGGGGAGCCACCTGTGAATGGAAGCATGGAAGCAGAGCCGCCTGCGCGGTGACCTGACTTGGTGCGTCGCCGCAGCGGGGGGAGACAGAGAGGACACAGAAGAACGCAGAGAAATGAACACAGCAAGAGCAAGCAGAAAGGGGGGATATGTAATCCAAAAAAAAACAAAACAAAACAAAAAAAAAAACTCCACAGTTTTGCTGTTCAAAAGAACAACCCCATTATGCCCAACCTGACCTTGGATCTTAGATTTCCCACAATTTCAGGACTAATTTGCAGTCTGCAAACATCCTACACCAATGCTAAAAAAATCTTGGCTCCTTAAGAGCCTTCATCCCAAATCTCCATGGAATTTCCTATTCTTTCCAAAATGTCTTAAGGTGACTCCTTTCTCTCTTCACACCCTGGATTTCCTGTCACTCCTAGATAAGACAGTTCTACTGTCACTAGAAGCCCATACTTTAGACTGACAATAACGTTCCTTTAATAATCACCCAGGCAAGGAAACTTTGGCCCACAGGATTCACCCTTGGTAGTTTTTTAGAGGGTGAGTGGGTGGGTGAAGAAAAAAATAACTCTTTCTCGTGATCACTTGAAGATGATACGACAAATAACCAAGAAACTATTGCTTTATATATTGATCCATAACAGATATATAGATAAAAAACTGTGGAAAATAGTTAAAATTGAAAATAACCACCACATAAATCAAGTTAATTATAAAATTCAAATATAATTTTGATCTCTGAAAAATAGAGGTTTGATTAGATTAACTGTAAATTCCATTTTTCTACAGCTTTACATTTCTATAAGGCAAAACCTCTTAAAAAATATAACTCGCAATTTAGTGAATAGCTAACTTAAAAAAAATTTTTTTTCCCCTTAACAATGGCCTGGCCTCACTATTTACACCCAATTGGGTTGTGGGAGACAAACGTGGTTTCTTAAGTCAGATTTTTGGCTTTGAATTCCAGCTCTGACTCTTACTTGAGCAAGATTCTTAAATTATCTGTGCCTCAATTTTCCTGTATTTAAACTACAGATAACAGTATGTACCTCATAGGATGGTTATGAGGATTATATTAGTTAAAAATTATAAGGTTCTTAAAACAGTGCCAGGCATGTAGTAAGCAACATATGTTTTATTAATAATTATAAGGAATTCAGAGAGAGCAAATCTCTTTATACCAACTGTGATAATTCCACTAAAGAGCTGGGAAATGTTCAACAAATGGGAAGAAATTAAATCAATGAAAAACCACTAGCTCAAGCATTAATTAATAATGTTCTGGAGAAGAACAAAATAACTAAAGATTTTATGGAGCAGATTAAGGAACATCAAAGTCCAGTTTTGTTTCTAGAATTGTTAACTGTTCAAATTCTCAGAAGGCCTGCGGAAACAGAAGTTATATTAAACACAGGACCCTTTGTGGGACCCCAAGCCTGGGGCTGCAGTTTAGCAATTGATTTGGATTAGAAAAATTGATTTAGAGGACTAGGTTGGAGGCTAAGATCTTGCTGAATCAGTGGTAAATTTTCACTTCAGCATCTTTTATACCAGGCAAGAAGAAAAAATTTCAGGAGCTCTAAAGATGCTAATAAGGGGCTATCAGAGGGTAAATGAAGGCACATGGCTACCTCCAGATCCTAGTCTAGACTAGCTGTGCACAGGGGTCACCAGAAACTGTTTATAAATGTATGGTCAGACATGTTATGCTACATCCCTGGTGAAGAGTTGCTTTAGTCAGAAATTTAGAGTCCTGGAGTGGTCAAGTAGAATTAGAATGAAGAAGGAAACTCTCCAACTGGATATTGTATCTCTGCTATCAGCACAATGAATGCTAAAAATAGGTTTTCATCGAAGAGATTAATGGCTTGTTTATTTGGATAATATATATTAAAATGAGTTCTCATGGGTGAAATAAGCAATAAAAGATATTCAAGAAATGTGGGCTAAATAATCCAGAAGGACACTGTTCACAATCACATAAATAGAATTTAAGATTCTAGCAAGGCCTATAGTCTCTAAATTTAGGGGTGGTAAGCAATACTTAAGCTGTAAATGATTTTATGTTCCCTGCCAATTTTAGGGAAGAGTCTCCTGACTCAGGTGAATGTTCAGCTCAATTCTCAGAACTGGAATGTTGCTACATTTTCTTCAGGTGAAACATTTAGATAAGATGTTTGCCAAAGACTTAAAAAGAGAGACAAAGAGCCAAGACCACATCAAGCTTAGAGAAGAAGTTGTAGGACATTTTTCTGCTTTGTAATGTTTGCATGACACCTATTATGTGTGGCAGAATTTAGTTTGTGCCTTTTTTCATTATTACCTAGTTATGGGAGGGCTAATTCTCTCCTCCAACTATCACTATCAAACCAAACAAAATGAAACCAACAAATCATCCAAAATAGACGTGCATGACCAAATTGGCATAGGTCAATCCATATTTTCAAATCAGAAAGTATTGCTTCTCATAATAAACAATTTTAGGTACTTGTATGAATTTAAATGTCATGCCAAACCATTCAATGATGTCTGCTACACTGTCATTTTAATATTGTACATGTTTGATTTGGGTAATGGGACACATGGAAATTTGGCAGAATTTTTTGAATCTAGGGGGAAAAATATCTGTGAAGGAGTCATCAGGGAGTTAGCTCAGGAAAAAAAAGAGTGTGATAAGGGGTTCTAGTAGCACTGCTAAGGTTGTTACAAAGTTACTGCTACTATAAACTTGTCACCTATCAGTGAACACTGGACAGCACAGTAAGCAATATACATTTACAGCTACTTAAATTTGCAACCATCTGTGTAGTTTAGGAACAGATGGTGAAAAAAAATTTTTTCAAACCTGGCTTTAAGGAAGGGGAAATACTCTTATTTCACAAATGTGTGTATGCAATAACATTTAACCTATTTTAGTCTCTATAGATTCTGAAACAAATGTTTTTATAAATCATTACAGATCTTTAAATAGAAATATTTAATTTCCATTTGCATTATGATTCTTAAACTAGATTTATGATACAGATGAGGAATATACTTATATCTGTAAGTAAAAATAGATTAAATAACAACCTGCATTAGCATCATCATTATATTCCATTGAAATATTATTCCACATGTTTTCCAAGTTTCACTTACTTTTATTAGTTTCAAACTGGTAGGATGAGAAGAGGGACACTTGGGAGTTTTTTTAGTTACTACTTTACTTTTCATTGCACACAAGTTGCCTAACTATCTGCTGGATGATAGGGATAAGATTCCCCAAAGTACAGATGGTAAAGATTCCTTCTGCATTGCTTGTCAACATTCTTAACTTGGCTTGAGACTGAGGTTTCAGGCACGCTTCAGTGCATTGTAACTGCTTTATAGAAACGACTAGTTACTGACACTTAGTGATAAATCTAGATTTCAATAAAATATGTGTTAGTAAAGGGGATGTTATATACGTCATTCAATCTCAAAAGAATGCCCAGGATCTCTCACACTCAGATTGTATAGCCAATGGGAAATGGAAGCATAGAGAAGAAAGGATGCGTGCCAGGAAAGACTTTCCCTTTGAAAACCAAATATTCACCTTGTAACCAACGCATTACAAAATGTGATGGTTTACAGGACAACTCCAAATATCCACTCCAGCCCTGTTTATCCGTACCCAAATGTCCACTTTCTCTGGATGAATTAGAGTCATAGACAGATCAGAAATGAAGATGGGGCCAATCATGTTGGCAATAGAAAACTTAGTTTGGCATGAAAACATGGAACAGCTAGAGCCAGCAGCAGAGTAAGGGCCAAATGGATCCAAAGCAAGAATTGGCATGAAACAGTAGTGGGACCAGTTCCCAAAACAAGGTTGGGGCTAACCAGAAGGGAAGAGAACAAATAGCCACATGGTTGGAAAGTGAGCCAGGATTTCAGGATTCCCACATATCCAACTCAGACCCATTCTCCAGTGATCCAGATAGAAGAAGTTTCATTTCTATTCAAGAACACAGCATTTGGTAAGAAGCCCAGAGCCAAGGCAAGTATTTTTTGTTTGTTTTTTTTGTTTTTTGTTTTTGCCAGCAAGCAAGTCTTAATTCACACAAAATTCATTGGAAAAAAAATTATGAAAAATATAGCAGAGTTCTAGTCTTGTATTATATAACAAATATTAATACCTTAATGGGGGGCTTAATACCACCATATTGTTATATCAAATTGTTATATGTAGAAAATTCAAATAAATACAATATTAAATAACAAATATAATCATTATACTATATCACAAGTTTGTGATTTTAGAAATTCAATGAGTATAATGGTAATGCTTTTTAAAGAACATATTATGCTTGAGCCTTCCTTGTAAAAACTATTAATAAGAGATAACCCTTTGGTATATCACCCATTATCTGAATCCCATAGCTGATTCTACTTTTTGAAAAACTTTCTCTGTGTACTGGCTTCATTTCACTAGCATTTAAACATCTTTCACTGGCCAAGATAGCCAGGCTTTTACACTTTCACATCTATGATTCACTGAATATGAACCATCCCAGGAAGAATGAACTTGGGCAATCCCTGAAGGGGCTGACAGCTGTGGGCTGTCTGCAAAGAGTACTCCCAGCAGCTGGATCAACAAGTCCAAGTCCTTCAATAAGAGTGATTGGGTGGCTTTTCAGTATCTACCACAGTTCATCTCCTTAGCCACTTGGATCCCCTTCTTATTATATATTCTGGGAGCACTCCTCCAGGATTTTGGTGGAACTCTCTTCCTAAGGGAATCACAGAAAAAGTTAGTGCAACTGCAGTTGCAGCTAGTCTCAAAGCCACAATTTATACTTGTTTTCCTCATCCACTATCCATTTTACATCCTCAACATGATCTCAGTAGCTTACCAAGCAGCATCACTCAAACTCTCACTTCTGAAGTTTCTGAACCCTTATTCACCATGTCTTTCAAGGCCAGGTTATGAACTTGTCTATTTACCAACAAAATACACTTAAGTGGATTATCTGGCGGACAAACATATTCCTTCCTTTCTCCATTATGTAAGAGCAGCCCTAACTCTTTCTAATCAAGGTCAGTTACTCCATCCAGAATGGTGACTCCTCTTTTTGCCTAGGGGTCTCATAGTACAAGGAACCTGAAAGTCCTTAGGCAGCAAAAACAGTGTATAATTCAACAGATCTCTCCTGTGACCCTGAAAGAAGGATCCCCCATTTCGGAACAGGATCTTTAAACTAGAAGAGCCCAGAGTTGCAAGGACTGGAAGTAAAAACTCACCTAGTGGTTCAGCTTTCTGGTATCTCTTTTTCCAGAATTTCAATAGTACTTAGCAATAATCATTTGTGCTTTCCTTATAGTTGCTAGTTCTTCATTTTTTCCTCAAATGCCTAATGCATCATACTAAGTAATGCATCCCATTCCACTGGTGCTTAATCCCAATGCACTACTTTGTACCAGGAGTTGTTTGTACTTCACCTTCCACCTATGATAAATTCCTCATTGTTGGCTGGATAGCAAGTGATTTGGCTTCTAAATTTGTCTTAGCACCTGTTTTCTCAATTCCTACCACCAACTGTTTCAGGTTGGGTGTCCTTGGAAGCATATTCTAAGACGGAGTTTAGCATGCAGGTGGCTTATGTAGGAATCAGTGGAAGGAAGGAGGAGGGAACAGAGGGTAATTTAAGCTATGATGCAGGCCTGAGATCAATTTTTGGCAACCCCATGGGGAGCTTTGGAGCTAGAAGGGTACTTCAGATTTGCCCTCAATTGTGGCCAGAAATGTCCAGAACTTTTTACATCTGTATCGACCAGTCACTGGATGTGGGTTGTCTGGACAAGGTCTTGGGCTAATTAGCTTTTTGCAGCTAAGTCCTTAGTGTGCCCTGAAGGGGCTGAGAGCTGAAGGCTGCCCACTGACAGTATTCCAGGCATGTGGGGCAACAAGCTCTTCATTGATATATGGTAGTATAGCAATGTGTTCATACCTATAATCCTGGAAGTTGACTTCCACTCAACACTACTCAGGAGTAGGATTGCTGTATACATGCCTTAATATTAAATATTGTGAGATCAGTTTCAGTTGATCTTGTATATTCCTTATATCTTGTATATTCAGTTGAACATGTATTATTCCTAGGAGTATCCATGAAAGTTCCAACTCCATACAATCACAGCAATACTTCAGTGAGCTTATGTATCAATGTTCTCCAGGGAAACAATACCAATAGGAGAGATATATACACACATATAAACTTGTATTATAAATACTATGAGATTTATTATAGGAATTGACTCACGCAGCCATAGGATTTGGCAAGTCCGAATTCTGTAGGGCAGGCCACAAGCTGGAAACTCCAGTGAAGGTTTCCATGGATTTCTCAGGAAAGCTGGATGGCTGAAGTTGAGAGAAATTCTTTTGACTGCTGAAATCATCATTTCTCCTTTTAGCTGATTTAGACCTTTAGCTGATTGGTTGAGACTTCTCATTGCTGAAGGCAATTTCCTTTGTTGATTATAAAGGTAGTCAGCCATAGATACAATCAACTGACTAATTTAAATCCACAAAATATCCTCACAATAGCAATCAGGTCAGTGCTTGCTTGACCAAACAACTGGACGCCATACCCTAGCCAAGTTCGCACATGTACTTAACCATCACAGGTAATAACCTATCTTTCTAGTTATAGCCCTTCTATTCTGTAGAGGGCAATTTTCATTACTTTTTTACTAATGAATTAAATAATTATGTTCCAGTTAGTCTTTGGGGGATGCCTCTGAATTGTCTGTTCATGTACTTTGCCCCACCCCCTTTCTAAAACCAGGTTTCATGTCCTATTTCTTCATTAACCTTGTCAATTTCAGATGTTGAAAATATCTTCTCACAACTTGTCACCCATCTGTTAGCATTTTTTTTATATAGCATAGATCAACTTAATTTTTATATAGAATAGTCCAATAGCTGATCATAGGGATTATGTTTTTAAGCTTTCCTGCCTCAAAGTTACAAAGATAATCTATAACAAGAAAAATGAAGGAGAATATCGTTTACATTTGTTTATCATACTTTGAGCACACATTTACATTCTCTACAAAACTTAGCAATTTGTTTCCCAAAATTAATCTATTTCATCTTTATTGTCAAATGAAGATGTATAATTATTCATATTTTATTGTCAAGTCTCATTCATACTACAGTTATTTCCCTTTTTAATCTTTTATTTGTGTTCTCTCTTCTCTAGCTAATTGGAGGTGAAGTGTCAGTTAGACATGTGGGTGATATTTGGGTGACTGCTATTGATAGATATGAGCTAAATTCTGCACATGCTATTTTCTTAAAATGGGGTATTGGTGGTACCTAACTTGCAGTGTTATGGTAAAGATAAGTAAAATAATACAGAGAGCACTTTGAATGTAGCTTGACACATAAGAGCTTAATGTTATCCAGTACCATTATTGCTATTAGTTATTTTTATCAATATTATCTAGAGTCAAATATAATTTTAAGCTTTCTAGCAGCCAACTTTAGAAAGACAAACCCATTTAAGTACAGAGTTCACACTATCAAAATAAAAACAAGTTATGGTTGAGGAATATTTTGAGACATTGCTTTTGTCTTATTTTTCTACACCTCACATCCACCCAACACACATCTTAAAGGCTTTTGGCTTCATTACCTCAGAGTAAGGAGTCTGGAGTGGAATGCAAAGCAGCCTGAAGAAATTCCTGGCTTTTGTTTTCCAAATCCTTTAAGGAAGGAATATTTGAAGAAATAGGCAAAGTATTTGGGGAACATAAAGGAAGCAAATGGTTTCTGCTGAGCTAAAAAAATTTCCCTGTCAGAGCTCAGGTCATATGGAAGCCTCTTGAAGGGAATATTTTCAATAGAATTTGAGAAGCTTTGATAGATACTGTAGAGCTTTTCAGCAGTGAGTTCAACATTATGTTAAATGTATGTCCCAGGTAATACAGTATCCCCAGCTACACAGAGTTAACCAAACTGCAAGGCTAAAGGCACAGACCTCCAGACTTCCAAGTCTGCCCAAGACTTCTAATCCCAACTGCATAGAGTTAGGGTCAACTACACTGTTAGAGGGAAGGGGCCACACAAAAACACACTCACTTCTGCAAGTTATGGGGCTTCATTTCAGAAGCATGATTGATATTATGTGATTGTGATTGAACTCATTCTCCAGCAGCCCACCTCCCCAGAAACTGGGCCGTTATCACATGGCCCAAAGCCTCTACCCTAAATAATATGGTTGATCTTTTGCTTGGCCAGTCCCCACCCTAAGGCTATCAGGTATGGTCAGTATCCACCCTGAGTCACCTCATTAGCATAAGTTATTGATGTGGCTACATCATGATACCCTCAACACCAGGGAATTTCCAAGGGACTAGAGTTTACTTCCTAGGAACCAGAACAAAAGCCAAACCTCTCTTTGAGGTATGCCAAATTCCTAACAGTATAACATTCCATTTCCCAGAATGATGGACTCCTAGTAATTGCTTCCAATAAATTATCATTTCTCATTAGCTAATGTGATTCAATCAGTAGGCATTTTACCCAGCTATGCTAAGGTCTAATATATCTTTTTCACAGTGATCTGCCTTTGATTATTTCCCTAACACTACTTCTGGAAAGTAGTTTATATTTAAGCTCTCAAATAGGAAACTCTTCATTGGCTAGCTTTTTCAAAATGTGGTGAAAGGTTTCTTGAGGAAAGAATTTGGGAAAGTATATGGAATTCATTCAATAATGCAGCAATCTTAGCATACCCCTCAATGTGTCCATTCAGTGCCTAGCATAGTCAATATGCAGATGCACCAGCCCTGCTCTCGGTACCCATTCAAGTTATAACAGCCCACAGTCCAATATCCCTTTCGAAGTGTGTCCAGGTTAAAACTTCTGGAGGATTGAAATAATCTCAACTACCTTTCATTTAGCAGTGTTACATATATCCAAATGAAGACCCAGGGACATACCATATTTCACCAGTGTAGATAAACTAAACTTTATAAACACTTTGGATTATTTATGTGATCAATGAAAAATAAACACTAAATAAGATTGACATTTTTGGAACAGTCCAGCTAATTTCAAAATAACATGAAAAATATACAAGTTATTAAAGAATTATGGGATATATTGCCATAAAGCTTGAAAACTATTTTCAGCATGTAAAAGAATAGGGGAGGATAAAGAAATGTTTCCATAAAAATTTCATAAATAGGAACAGAAAAAAATGTTTTTTAATCATAAGACTACAAATGCTGGGCAATAAAATAGAAACAATGAAAATAGCTTGGAGAATTTGGTCAGAATATTCAATTTTTCTTTAAGCAGATCTTCAGACCTCAGATTAATCCCTTTTACTCATTTGAGACTGGAACATTTCTGATAATTCAGTAAGAAAGAATAGGAATTGGATGCTAACTACAGTAATGTTCAATTGCAGATCAGTATAATCATTGGGTTGAGATAAAACATGACTACAACTGTAGAATTTTATGAAAATGTCTATTTGGTTTAATGAAAATAAGTGTCAAGTTCATTAAATGAGCACAAAATAAATCAACTTAAAGGGCTCAACTCCTGAGATAATACTGTTGAAAATTAATCACTTTTCACTTTTGCATTCTGTACAAGTACAAGTAGTTTAGAAGGAATGAATGGACACATGTTCCCTCCTGCTTCTTTCTAACTCAAATCCATGGCATCTAGATTAATAGATTTCTTTAAGTGGCTGGCAAAATAGTTCAGAGCATTGTCCATAAAAGTTTGCTAATCTCACTTGGGAATATTATGGCACAGATGACACTAGTAGTGAGCATTAGTTTCAGGAGAGAGAAATATGCTGCTACCTTCCATTTAGAGAACGAATGCGCTCACAACACGAAAAAGTACAGCAGCTCTGTGTGTCCAGGAAAGTTTGTGATCTCAATAGTTCATGCTATCTACTTAAAAACAAATTAAAATGATCCACATATCAATGAGTTTCTCACTTATCGCACGTTAATCTACTCTAAATGGGCCTCTGCTCTTTATCTCTGCCAAGGAAAAGGGATATAAAGTTTACCCAAAAAATGGCAATCACTTGCAGTGGTATTTGGGTCATTGTAGCCAATAAAGAAATTCAGATAACACAAAAGAACCCATGACTTGGTGGAGAAACGGACCCATGACTTGGTGGAGAAATGGACAAAGTAGAGATAATACCATATAATCAAATACCAAAAGCTGAATTTACTGTTTATATTTTAAAACCATTCTAATGGATTTGGTTCCCATGGGAGAATAATGTAACTGAAATCCTGATTTGTTTTTCAATTATTTTTTGGTTACTTTGACAGATGTGTGTGGAACATAAAGAACTTTATTTTCTTCTTGGTGATATTTAGACTGGTCAGATTCCATGGATAAGAAAACTGTTGGCTCAAAGACACCTCAATAATGACTTTT
>PVKH010044347.1:0-10614 GCA_004027955.1 Chaetophractus vellerosus | reverse complement strand
CAAAGAGTCCTCAGTGATCGCTTGGGGCAATTGGTGGAGACTTCAGAAGGTTTATACTTTAGTAGGAGTACTTAATTATCCTGGCAGGAAAGTCTACTCTAGAAAATCCCTAGTAGAGCTTAAAAACAGAATTGGAGGGCCCAAACAAAACCGAATTCTTGTTAAAGAATGCAAGAAATTTGAGACACTAAAAAAAAGTAACAATCAAAATGTTCAACACAATTAAAAATTCTTAGACCTGTCAAGAAGCAAGAAAATGTGATTTACAAAAAAGGAATAAAATCAGTCAATAGCAGCAAAAATATATAACAGAGATCATGGAAATAGGAGGCAAAGATGTTTAAACAGTAAATATAGCTATAGGTATTTTAAGGAAAATGTGAACACAAGGAGGGGAGAATTGGGAGATTTAAAAATGTAAAGCTTAGAAATGAAAAACGAAATCTCTGAAATGACAATTTCTCTAGATGGGATTAACAATAAAAACTTCAAAAATAAAGATCAGTGAACTTAAGATTTAGCAATAGAATATATCCAAAATGAAGGACAGAGAGGAAAAATAAACCAAAAAAATCAGTCTCAGTATCTTAGTTTTTTAGGGCTGCCATAACAAAGTACCACAAATTAGACACCTTACAACAGGAATTTATTAGCTCGCAGTTCTGGAGGCCAGAAGTCTAAAATCAAGGTCCTGGTAAGGCCATAACTCCCTCTGAAACCTGCAGAAGAGAATCCTTCCTTGCCTCCTCTAGCTTCTGTGGTTTGCAAGCAGTCCTTGACATTTTTTGGTAATCTCTTAGTCTTTTCTGTAAATTTATGAAAGATGCTCATTTTATATCCGTTATCTGGTAATTGTAATTCTGTCTTCTGAAGCCCTTATGGGTTTAATTGTGTTTCTCTCTCTTCTTCCTTTTTTTTTTTTTATCTGGTTTCAAAAAAGCCCCAATGTATGGTAATTGCCCATTTTTGTGGTGTAAATACTCCCGTAATAGTCAAATTCAAACTACCCATGTCACCTTGTTGTGTTTGAATGTGGAATTAGAAAGACAGATGGGCAAAAATGTCCGACACAAGTATGCATAGGTCAGCTCTAGCACACCACTGCCTTTATCTGTAGAAATCCTCCTAGATCTGGATTGAGAATCCGTTCCTGAGAGGGGATTTTTGCTTTTGTTTTTGCTAGGTACCTGGAACTGTTTCAAATAATTTTAAATAAATTTCTTAGCTGTTGGGGAGCATGCAGGTATTTTAAAATTGGACTTCCAAATTCCTTTGAGGAGTGGCTTTTGTTAACAGATTCTCCAAAAGATGTCCTTTTTATTTTTTCCTTCACTCAAAGTAAAAAATAGTTTCCCTATTATATCCCTTTGCAAGGTTAATATTTTTCTATCCAGGCTCTCAGTCAAGGCATAATGCTTTAGGCTCTTGGCTTTATACAGCTTCCTTCCAATTCCTTAATTTGAGAAGGCCCAAGGCTTTGTCTCGGTCATTAAAATTCAAGGCTCTTGCTTTATGGAAGTCATCCATTCCTTTGGGGTAGCTGCCTGCTTTAGTACCTTCTTAACACTCTAGAATCATGCTGGGCTCCTTCCCTTCTGAGTACTTTCTGACCCTACTGTGAGCTTAGCTATGCATTTAAAATAAAATTTTAAAATGTTTTATATATTATTTTTACATGGTTTGTAATGGAAAGGTTTTCAGGATCTGTAGCCTGCAACATTGCTGGAAGCAGAGTTCTCATTTTAAATTAAAATAAAAAAATTTTGAATTTCTAAAATTGTCCACTCTTTTCATTTATCTATTTCTGTGTAACAAATATTTGAAACTCAGTTGCTTATAAAACAAATTATTATGTTAATGGTCTCTGGGTTAGAAATTAGTGTGATTTTTTCTGCTCCATATGGTAGCAACCATGTTCACTTGGTGGTGTTAGTTGAAGGTTGGTTTGGTCTGGAGTGTCCAAGAGGGCTTCACTCATATGTCTGTTGCCTTGTGTCCTGGTTTGAGTCTTTTGTGGACCCCAGAAGATCTCGTTCTTAAAGCAAACCCATTCTTGTGCCTGTATACCTATTTTATATGAGACTTCTTGGTTAGATTCAGTTAAGGGATCTTTTGATTAGATCACTTTTGATTAGAGTGCTTTGGTTAAGGGTCTTTGATTGCAGGGCTCAAGTGGGTCCTAATCCTCTCACTGGAGTCCTATATAAATGGAGGAGAGATGAGCAGAGCTGCCATTTTTACCCTGCCATGTGAGAGAGGAATCCAGGATCACCTACAGCTGCCGAAAGAAAAACCCTGAGAGGCTCAAAGAGAGGCTGGAGGCAGGAATCAGCGGAGCAGTCTGAAGCTGAAGAGACAAGCCATATACCTGATCACCCTGAACTCGGGGAAAATGTGGGCCTGGAGGAGAAAGTAGAGGCAGGCAACCATTTTGCCTTTCCATGTGACAGGAGTCCAGGATCTGCCAGCAGCTCACCTTTGGTGAGACAGCATCTCTGATGATGCTTTGATTTAGACATTTCACAGCCTCAGAACTGTAAGATTTTACCCCAATAAATTCCCATTTCTGGTATTTTGCATTGGCAACCTGTGGCAAACTGAAACACCTTGTAGGAACTTCTGGAAGTCTTCGTTGATTTGTTCGTTCTCTCCATGTGGTCTCAGGGTTTGTCTTCATATCTCTCCAGCAAAGGCTTCATTCTTACACGGTAGCCCAGGACTTTAGGGATGAGTTTTCCAAGACAAGGAAGGGAAGTTGCCAATCTCCTACATGTGGAAATCAGCACATTATGACTTCTATCATATTCTCTTTCTCAATGCCGTCCTGGAGCCTATAAAGATTCCAGATGCCCCATTCTCAGTAGGAGGTGTGTCAAAGAATTAGTGGCCTTCTTTAACCTACATTACTGGATTAAGTCTCTAAGCCTTTCCTGATGACTCCACCAATTCTAATTACTTTTGTTTTTGGCAAAACAGAAACCAGATTAAACTGTTGATAGCTCTCAGATAATTAATGTACTCAATCACTAGTTTTCATGGTCATCTCATGGTGTAGTCGCTTCTTTTATTGGAATGACACATACAGTTTACAAAATTGTTCACCTACTTTACATGGGAACAATGGGCAATAAAGATTATTTAAACAATTGAATTATATTACCAACATAAAGCTACTTAAAAGAAATTATTGTTTTAATAAGCATGAGGTTGTAAAATATTTTTTCAGTATTGTTGGTTTTAGTTGGTATGAAGGATGATTGGTTTGTGACAAATATTTTCCTTTGGTATTTAATTTTCACTATATTGAAAGAATTTTGAACATTAGCTAAGAAATATTTCTGTCAATATTAGAAAGATAGGTAATGTCTTAATAAAACAAATATAAATTAAGGCCATTCAGAAAATTTTACTTAACTCATCTTCATTTTTATATTATTAGAACAATACTTGGACACAGGTTTTTCCCACTTAAGAAATAATTTATTTAAAAATTGAAGAACAGTTCAGCTAAAATAGCCAAAATTTGAAAAAGGAGAGCAAAGTTGGAAGACTCACACTCAGCTTACCCAGAGCTGCTATGTCAAATACCTCATAATGGGTTGGCTTAAATAACAAATATTTATTGTCTCATGGTTTTGAAGGCTTGAAGTCCAAAATCAAGATGTTGACAAGGCCATACTTTCACCTGGAGTTTGTTGCATTCCGGTAATGACAGTCCTCTCTCACATGGCAATGTCTTCAAACTTCTTTTGTGGCTTTCTCAAACTTCCAGCATATGCATCTATACATCTTCTGGCTTCTCCCATTTTCTACATCTGAACTTCCTCTCTCGGTAAGGCCTCCAGTAATATAGATTAGGACCCACTCTGATTCAGTTTAGTCACACCTTAAGTAATAATAACATTTTTAAAAGATTTTATTTACAAATTGGTTCATACCCACATGAATGGTGATCAAGATTTAAGAACATATCTTTTGTTGGGGGTACATGATTCAATCTACTACAGAGAGTTCAGAAATAAACCCACATATCTATGGCCAATTGATGTTCGATAAGGGGGTCAAGTCCATGCAATGGGGAAAGGGTAGTTTCTTCAACAGATGGTACTGGGAAAATGGGATTTCCACATGTGAAAGGATGAAGTCAGACTTTTAGCCCACAAGATATTAAAAAATTAATACAAAATGGATCAGACGCTATAGATTGTGGCAGAGACTGTTGGATCTCACAAAAATCTCTATCTTCATCCATAATAAGAGCGTTGTAGCCAGGGGCACAGGTAGACGACATTTCCCTACCTTTATTCCATTTATTTATTTATTTTTTAAAATAGCTTCCCCTGTGTTTTTTTTTTAACATTTTATTTTATTTTAAAAAAATCTTTTAAAAAGATACTTAGATTACATAAATGTCACATAAAAAAATGTAGGGGATTCCCATATGCCCCACTCCCTACCCCTCCCCCACTTTCCCACATTAACAACATCTTTCATTAGTGTGGTACATTTGTTAAAATTGATGAACACATTTTGGAGCATTGCCACTAAGTGTGGATTATAGCTTACACTATAGTTTAAATTCTCTCCCACACAATTTTGTAAGTTATGACAAGATATGTAATGGCCTGCATCTGTCACTGCTGCATCATTCAGGACAATTCCCAAGTCCCGAAAGTGCCCCCATATTACACCTGTTTTTCCCTCTCCTTCCCTTCAGAACCTCTGGCAGCCACTGCCTCCATAACAATAATAAATGTTCTTCCAATGTTAGAATAACAATAAGTCTATATTTGAACACCAATAAGTCTACTCTAGTCCGTTTTTCATTCCTCAATCCTGAGGATTCTGGGATGGTGATGCCCACTCTAAGTGAGAGGGGACTTAGATCCCATGGGGCAGATGGATGGGATTATCTTACTTTGCAGTTACAGACTCTCTCTTTTTCTTGGGATGGTCATTGTCTTCATCAATTTAGGGCTATGTATAGGCCAACTTTTTGTAGTGGAATGTTGGGAAGTGAGATGCATGTTTCTGGGCTGGGGCTTTTAAGAGAAAGCGGGTGCCTCCTCCTTACTCTCTTTCTCTAGTTGTAGTTGGCTGGAATGGCTATGACAAAAACAATGTTGGATACCTTATGTCAAAGAGGATAGAATTATGATTAGCCTGGGTCTCTGAATAACTGTAGAGCAGATCTGTTGCTGACCTGGAGCATGTAATGACTTCATTTTTATGCCATGTAATTGTTGAGTCTTATTATAAGGAGCTTAGCCTTTTATTCTTTTGTATCTCTCAGTGAAAACTGGAGTGCTTGGGCTACACAGTGCAGACTAGACCATGGAAATACAATTTCCTAATTTGTGTTCTGCCTATACCATGTACCTGAGTATCGTTAGAGCTGGAAGTGAATTTAGAGATCATCTAGTCCCACTGATTCACAGGAAAGATGAAGAAACCAGGACCCAGAACATTTAAAGAGGTTTCTATGGTCACAGAATGGCTAATATCATGATTTAGACCCATTTGGGCATAGCCCAACTTCTGCAGGTGAAATTGGCCAACTAGGAATGACCATCTTAATTACTGTTGCAAATACTGGTAGGAACATGAGAAGGAATCACAGAACATGGTACCCACAAAGCATGTAATGATTTTACATAGCAGTTGGCCTGAAGTCCACTATATAATAATGGGGTGTCCCAATGGGGACTAAAAAACAGATAGTATTCAGAAACCCAAGAAGCAATTAAATTGCCAGATATTGAATACTACTATATGCCAGGCGCTGTGAGACTAAGGCACTGGTGAGACTAAGGTAGTTTAAGAGTTAGAACTGCTGAAAGTGAACAACCAGAAGGTCAACAGGAGTAGGGCCCCAGCTACTGACTAGTTAGCAAGAGCAAGAAGAGCTCTAGTCCTTGATGTACCAGTGTGTTGGGAGTCTTTCCAAGGTGAGGAGTTGAGAGCAAAGAACAAGCCTGAGATCATGCTTTGATCAGAGTAAAGGATATGTAACCAATATTAGAAACAAAGCATGAGCCAATTTATCAGAGTGGATACATGAACAAAAAGATGAAGTCACTTGAGTTCTCAAATTTGTAAGTTCCTTAAATCTTTTCAGGATTTTATCAGAGATTCACCTAAGCATCAATGAAGAGATTGGGTACTTGACAACTAGTTTGTCACTGGGAATATGGAAGATGACTAGAGAAAGTAACCCATAAATGCCAGTGAGTAGCAGCAGGAGGTAAATGGTAACCAAATGGGTAGGCAAAAGGAATTAAACTGATATACAGCCAGCAAGTGGATGATTCCTAAGCTTGTATATTTAGTTATGTAAATAGCAAAACTGGTCTCTGTATTTCAGAGGTTACAAAGTTGAAAGCCAACAGAGGTGAGGCAGATAAAACAATTAGGATGTGTACCAAGTTTTAAAACATAACAGAACAAGTAGTAGGAAATACCATATAGAATGGTAGAGACAGACTTGAAGTCTGTCTGTACAGATCACAGAAGCATCATCCAAAAGGAGCAGATGCAACTGAGCCCCAGTGAAATGAGGCCAAGCCTGGCAAGAGGGAGGGGGGAAAGTTACTTCAAGAAATGTAATGGTGGGCTTTGACACTTTCTTCCTGATTGGCTGGAGCTCTGAAGGGCTGTCCTCAAACTCCTCTCTAGCATCTCCATTTGCTTTAGCCAAATGCTTTTTAAAAGTAGATGGAATTGATATACATGAAGCCCAGGGCTGGGAGGGAGTCTTCAAATTTGTAGATCACTTGGGGTAGAGAGTGGCTTGTGGTTCATACTGGCTTCACCTGTTGTCCCTTCTAGAACTGATCACTTTTGTAGCCCTGATCTCAAAGCTCTGATCTCTTCATGGGTGTCTTTGTCCAAAGACGACTCTAGGATTCCTGGCTCAAACTAATTTAAAAGATTGTGTGCTAACACCATGCGAGCAAACAAATACTTCTGTGAGCTAGAATGGACTAAGAGTTGCCATTTTGCAATCTCAAACATTTTGTAATAGCTGAAACAGCCAATGTGGGACCAATAGTCTTAGCAGTAATGAATAAATTCAGTGCTATAATCTTAAGCAGTGATGAATACATTCAACATGATGATTTTAAAAAATCTTTTTATCTAACACTCAAGAAGAAACTCAGTTACAATTTCTTCACATTAAGGCTCAAATTTGGAACTTTAGTTAAAAAATTTTTAAGATTTATTCATTTATTTTTCTTTTTATCATTTTTAACCCCTGCCCCCACCCCCCATCTTTGCTGTTTTTGTGTCCATCCACTCTGCAATTGTCTGTGTCTGTTTCCTGCCCTCTCTTCTCATCCTTCTCCTCCTGTCTTCACTGGGATTTGATTCTGGGAAACTCTGATGTGGGAGAGAGGCATCCTACCACCTGCACCACCTTAGTTTCTGTTTTTTTTTAGCGCGTCTCGTCTTGGCTCTCCCTTTGTGTCACTCTTCTGTTATGTCATCATCTTGTTGCATGGCTCAGCAGGGCCTGGCATGCCCGCACGTGGGGACTGGTGGCCCACCCACACGCAGGGCCTGGGGGCTCACCTGAGTGCGGGACCTGGTGGCCTGTACACCTTTTATATTGTTATTTATTTTTACTGGGAGGTCATGGGGATCGAACCCAGGTCCCTCCATATGGGAGGTGGATGCCAAACCATTTGAGCCATATCCGTCCTCTTTATTTGAATTTGTATATTATTAACTTTGATATAATAATCGACAGCATGACTTATTAAATTGGTAAGGAAAAGTTGTACATCATATAATAAGTAAAAGCTGTCATTCAGAAAAACAAATAAAATAAATTTCAAAGTTTTAAGACTAAGGCAAGACTTGGTAGAGTTAACAAAAATTATTTCAATATATTAAAATGTGTGGGTTCTATTATTGCTAGAAAATAAACAATAGGAGAAATAATTGGTTTATTCAATGAGTCTTTATGCATATGTATCTTGTACTCATTTAGATGGCCTCTCAAATTCACTATAAATGGACAACTTCATGGAGAAATGAAACTGCTTTAATTAAGTTTGAAGACTGAAGTGAAGTTTCCCATTATTTCAAAGTGGACTGGCAGAGAGGACCTTCTCTCTTCTCTTTCACCAACAATCTCCACCAATAAAAAGGGAGAAGTTGAAAGCCTTCAGTTTTAAATACATTTCTAGTCTAGCTATTCAAATGCCAATACCCTCAAATTGAAAATGAACTAAAAAAATTGAACTAAACTACCCATCAGTTAAGTACTTATATAGCCACATGAAAGGAAGGATTATGAGGGAATCTAGAGCAAAGTAATTTGACTGCAAATGCTTACTGGAATGCTGTCTAAAAACAAAAGGAACTGCCTAAACATTTTAACTTTATTTGGTAGTTTTTTGGTTTGAATTAAATTTTAAATTATTTCAGAAGTGCATTTTTGTATTATTGGAAAAGCAAATGAGTAATTATATTTATTTCATTAGAAGTCAAGATTGCTAGAATAGGAAATAGGAGGTGTAATTACAGAATCAATAATTTAAATATCAATTCATGCCATTCTATTGGGGTTGGGAACAAGATCAATTTTAGCCCTGTTTACTGACATGGCCCAGGAGCAAGGTCACTCTGTGAAGCACCCTAGTGCCCAGTCTTGTGTAGTACCTGAGAAATGATCATAAGCTGAAAGCAGGTTTAGAAGGACAATAATTTGAATGCTAGTATATTTGGCATGACAATTATTTGGATGCTCAGTGTAATTTATTTGCTGACTTAATTGCAAGGTCCCAACACAACCTATATACAATAACCAGGTCAAGGGTACACAACACATTTAAAAGTGGAGGATACCAGAATCTCTAAGGTCCATTGTCCTGAAGACTGACACAAGGAGAGGTGTTAGGAGTCGGTCCAATGTGGCATCAGCAGAGGACCCAAAGCTGTTGGCAGTCAGTGCTGGTCACAGTACAGTGGTGAGGGTGGCAGCAGACCTTGCAGCTTAGAACAGGCAGAGCCAGGAGTCTGAGTGACAGGGTGTTGGCCTGCCTCTACCTGACACTCACTGAAGTGGTGTCTACCCTGGGTTTTTATGCCACTGATGTCTGGTCATCAATGTCCTTATCAAGGGCACCGAGTGAGTCTATAGCATATCCTTGCATCGATGCCTGGTTACCATTTCTTACACAACGTGTATCCCTCAATTTATTTACATTCTAAATGTAGTCAACATACTTACAATATTTTGGGGATTTAAGACGGTTAATATCCTACTAGTATACAACACCTAGAAGGCAGGACCTCTTGGAGGAATGGCTGGTTCCTTGTCTTGGGTAGAAAGGACAGTTAAGACTGAATTACTTAAAAGAGAAATGCTTGAGGTGATCCAGTTGCTAAAGTTTCTTCCCTCATAGAGTATCATTCCTCAACACTCGTATTGTATTCCCTGGCATCTAACAGTCTGATTTACAAAATTGGGGCCCTGATTCTTAAACGGCATCTAAAGCCAGCAGATTATTTAGTCCTCCTGTTCATAGGTTCTGGCGACACCCAACTAGGCTTCCCATAGCTCACCTCCCTGCAGCCTGCGCTAGGGCTGTCCCACTAAGTGGTGTACTTGGGGATAACAGAATAACAGCAATAAAACAAACTGCTTTAATTTTCCCAAATAACAGTATCTTATTGTGTGCTCTGCCCTTATTTTGCCACTTGTATTTGTCAAGCAGCAAAGCAGTACAAGAGCTATATGGGACTCCATTTGGCGGGTAGGGGTCTTTCACCCAACTAGAAAATGACTATATTAGTTCTCCATTCAGGTGATGCAACCATGTCCTGGCTATACTGACTCTTTAGATGGCTCAAAGCTTTCCAAATGGGATTAGTATCAAAAATAAATTGCTCCAAGAATCGGTTTCTTGCTGGGGATCACAGACTCAGACTGAGGCTCTCATATTATGGGGAACATTTTCCACATGCCTGTAAAATCCTAAATATCAAATATCAACCTCGTATTTTTTCGCCCTCTCAGAGTCCTGGCAAAGTACAGAATGAAAACTAAGACATTAAGGAGATGCTAAGTAACTTCACAGTGAATGGGGCAGCAGGTGGCCTGAGGCTTTCCAACGATCAAGATGAACATGTGAGCTGCAGTCCACTCTAAAGGACTCAGGCTACTGAATCATCATGAATAGCCCATAAAGGTCCCAGCTCAGATTCTGGCTAGACCCCTCCAAAGTGGAAAACTTGGTAGTGTCATTTACAAACCCTTGCTCTGACTGTAATTACTTTTCCGTATGTACATGGGCTGCTGGGTCAGTAATGCATTCCACACCATTACATCCATTCCCGCTGGGAAGCTGGGTCTATGTCAAACAATTCTGGAATGGAATTGCCCACATTTCATCTCCCCTGTCTGATTAACAACAGGCCCTTCCTGCTGAATACAAGGCAGTCTTGAAGGGGATCTTACCTTTATTTAGGCATCAACAAAGCCTTCTATTATATGCATTGAGTTTCTGGCCTGTGTGTCCCTAGCAGCAGGCTCTTGAGATCTCTTCCTTCAGACAAGGCAATTCTTGTAAGCAGCCAAGCCTTGCTTTAAAATCCTGAGTCTGT
>PVKH010044346.1:0-10568 GCA_004027955.1 Chaetophractus vellerosus | reverse complement strand
GGTACCCAAATGCTTGAGCCATGTCCACTTCTCCCTCCCCTTCATATTTGAAATACAATCTTGCCAGATATAAAATTCTTAGCTGGCAGTTTTTCTCTTGCAGTATCTTAAATATATCATACCACTGCCTTCTTGTGTCCATGGTTTCTGATGAGAAATAGGCACTTAATCTTATTGTATATCCCTTATATGTTATACATCATTTTTCTCTTACTGTTCTCAGAATTCCTTCTTTGTCTTTGGCATTTGACATTCTGATTAGTATGTGTCTCAGAGTTGGTCTGTTTGGATTTATTCGGATGAGAGTATGTTATGCTTCTTTGATGTGGATATCTATGTCCTTCAATAAGGTTGGGAAATTTTTGACCATTATTTCTTCAAATATTCCTTCTGCCCCTTTTCCCTTCTCTTCTCCTTCTGGGACACCCATGACACATGTTTGCACATCTCTCGCTGTCGTTTAGTACCCTGAGACCCTGTTATATGCCTCTAATGTATTTTTAATTTCATTTATTTCATCTTTCATTCCCATAAGATCAGTTATTTTTCTATGTATGCTTTAAAATTCTTCTTTGAGCTCTCACAGTGTCTTCTTAATATCCTTAACCTCTTTAGCCATTTCATTGAACTTATTAAGGAGATTTGTTTGAACATTTATTATTAGTTGTCTCAACTCCTTTATATTATCTGGAGGCATATCTTCTTCCTTTAATTGGGCCATACCTTCCTGTTTCTTGGTATGGATTATAATTTTTTGTTGGTGTCTTGGCATCTGGCTTACTAGATGTATTTATTCTGGGTGCAGTTTCTCTCTTTAGTTTAGGGCTTTCTTGTCTTTTCCCTTGCTGTTTGAGTGGTAGAAGCTGAGGATATGGTTGGTGCTGTAAGCTCTGGAGGCTGAAGCTGCCTACATTGCCCCAGAAATTGATGAAGCTTCTCCCACCTTTCTCTTCTGCCAGGGTTAGGGACAGAGCTGCAACCATGTGTAAAAATCCAAGTTGTGTAGGAAAAGACTGTAGTTGCCCAGAGAGACTGATGAAGCTTCGCACCCCTTCCTCCCCTACCTGAGGTGGGGATAGAACTGTAGTTGTGGGCAGCAGTCTATGCTGTGTGATCCAAAATGACCGCAGTTGCTCAGGTAGACTGATGTATCACTGGCCCTCGCCCCACTAGGGGTGAAGATGGACCCTCTGGAGTGCCCAGCAATCTAATCCATGTGCTCTGAATATACCTGCAGTTGCCCTGAGAGACTGAGGGAGTACTGTGCCTTCTGCCCTTTAGCGGGCAGAAATGGAACCATCAACACCCAACAGTTCAGTACATGTAGGCTGAAAGTGTCTGCTGTTGCCCAGAGAGGCTGAGGAAACACCAGCCCCTCCTATCTTATTGGGTGGTAGGGGTAGATCCATGGGCACCCAACAGTTCAGTCCCTATTGGCCAAGAGTATCTGCCATTGCCCAGAGAGGCTGAGGAAACATTAGTCTCATCCTATCCTGTTAGGGGGTGGTGGGGGATTTATAGGCACCCAATAATTCAGTCCCTGTAGGGTGAAAGTTCCTGCTTTTGCACGGAAAGGCTGTGGAGACACCAGACTGCTCCTGTCCTCTTGGGAGTGGGGGTGGGGGTGGATCCACGGGCATCCAACTTTTCAGTCTGTGTAGGCTGAAAGTTCCTGCTGTTACCTGGAAAGGCTGAGGAAACTCAGCTCCCCTACTATCCTACGTGGGGGTGGAGATGGAACTACAGGTATGGGTCAAAAGCCCCTGCAGTTATTCAGAGAGGCTGGGTAAACACAGTCCCTCTCTTGTCTTATTGGGGGTAAGGGTGGAGCCACAGGTACCCAACAGTCAAGTTTGTACAGGCCCAAAGTGCCTGCAGTTGCCCTGAGAGGCTGAGGAAACACCAGCCCCCTCCTATCCTACGGGGTTTTGGGGCAGAGGTGGAGATGGAATTGAAGACATTCAACAAACCAGTTCATGTGAGCTGAAAATGCTTGCAGTTGCCTGGAGAGGCCGAGGAAGCCCAACTCTCCTCCTGTCCTATTGGGGTGTGTGGCTAGAGTCCCAGGTGTACAACTATTCAGTCTGTGCCAGCCAAAAGCACCTGCCATTGCCTAGAGAGCTTGGGGCAGATCCCCCCGGCTTCCTCCCTGCCAGAGGTGGGACTGAATCCTACACTAGGGCTGCAATCCGATCTTGGTGGATAGAAGCCAGTCCCTAACTTCACTGTGATTTTCAGTCAGCCCCACATCCCCTCATGCTAGGGACAGAGTTAAAATGGCAGCTACCAGCCTTTCTGATTTGGACAAGTTTAAACTTTAGCTGTTCTTAGGATTATACTTTAGCCAACTGAATTCACTAATCAGTAGCTGAAGTCGGTGCCATACCATGTCTTCTGCCCCCATTTTTGGGAAATGGAGCTTCCAACTCCAGCAATGGAATAGCTCCTGAGGAGTCTTGCACTTCAGGCACCAGCTTCAGTGGTGTGGAGTGCTCTACTCAAGAATCTTCTTTGTAGATGGGCAGTCTCCTCCTTCCATATTTTCAGGGAATTTGCAGATGCTCTTCTGATCTCCTGGGGCTCCCAAACAGGTGCTTTAGATAGCTCTGGGTGATTACTAACTGCCCTATAGGATGAGCTGACTCTTGGAGCTCCTTACTTTGCCACCATGTTGGCCTACCTCTTAATTGAATTTTGATGTGATCTTATTATTCTCCTCTCTTATGTCATTATGCCCACTAAGTAGCTGCTTTTACTTTTTAGTCACATGCTATTTTAGAGTTATTGTTAAATCAGTGAAAGTATATTGCATTTTTTATCAAATGTCTACTCTAGGGTGTGCATTAAGTGGAAATTTTAAATAGTTGACATGTATATCTACATTTATTGAGTACATATATATCTAATTGGATATTTTATGCCATATACTTACCTATTTATATTATAATTGGGCATTAATATTTTGATTGTGTAGTTTATCAACAAAAGCCATAGGAATACAGAGCTGGAATTATGTAATATGTCTAGTCTAATTATAAAACTCATATATAATTATTAATTTTTAAATCCTAATTAATTGTCATGAAATGTACTTTGTCCTACTAGCATTTTAAATTATTCATCCTCAATTTAATTCAGAGTCTCTTTTTTTCTTTTCTCTTGTTTCTTAGTTCATCTTTCTCCCTTTTCCTTTGTTCTTTCATTAAAAGCTTGAATTTTACTTTTTTCTTCTTTCTTTCTTCCCTTCTTTTCTCTGCATTTTGTGAATATGGTTGATCTTTTTTTATGAGTATCTCTCTTAACAATTTGCTGGGTTTTGGTGATGTTTTGTCAGGTTTTATTTATTTATTTTTTTCCTTTCCTTCAGCAGTGGATATATTGCCCCCAGACACATAGCAATTGCTTACAAAAAGAAGGAAAATCCTAGGACTCAGAATACCCATCTGAAAAAATGAAGTGACAATATTTAAAAATATCCAGGCACCACAAAGAGCAGAGCTTACAAAAACAGGAGTTTTCACTTTTCAAATTAAAGTTAAGCCACAATTTACAAGAAATTATAGTTTAGTGGAAAATTTAACACACTTTTATTGAGTATTTATGTTCTTTACACAAGATTTCTTCTTTGACTGTTTTTTAAAATGCCCAGATTTCTGGTGTTGCAGTGCTGTGGTGGAGGAAGTCAGACACATTTTAAAGTTCAGTTAATTACTGTATCAAGGTACGTGTACTCGTGATCCAGTGTCCTGAAATTTTTGCTGCAATTTAGAAAGTGTTAAATCTCAAGGGACTATTTTATATGCTGTGCTCAATAGAGTTTAATGAGCATTATGGCAATCGCAATGTGGGCTCAAATAAAATCAACCTCAGATTATATAAGGGGCAAGATATTTTCTTTAATCAAATTCTAGTTGAAGTATATCTTTTGAAAATGCTGGTACAGTGGAATGTGAGATCTCTTCTTTGATTTTCCTCAATGTCTCTCTATATCCACCTATTTACTGTTATTAAATGTATATGTAGAAAATCTCTAGCTTTTCAGAAATATTTTGGCTCACATGTTGTTTTGGCTGAGAATTACCTGAAGGACAAAGAAGATATTAACATTTTTCCATGATTGTTTTTAAAATTCTAAGACACTTCATTTTACACTTTAATGTTTTAGAAATCATAAAACATCATAGTATATAACCCTCGTTAAAAGCAAAAGTCCAACAAAAATCAATAAAATTTCCAGATTAAGTGAGTAGAGTATTTATATGATGGCTTTGTCACTACCCAGTGTGTAAAAGTTTGGCTTCCTAGCTGGTATGTAAAGTGTATTTTCATCAGATTGTCACTTTAGTTGAGTTATTTGCATTTGTAATACCATTTATGGCTTGATTTTTGTAAGAAACATAAATGTGAAGTTCTAATGGTTACTATGTTTTCAAAAACATAAAACTATGTAATAGTTTCCTGGATAAAACAAATACCATACAAGCGGTTGGCTTAACAACAGGAATTTATTGGCTCATTGTTTCAGAGGCTAGAAGGTGTCCTTCCTCCCATGGTATCTTCTAAACGAATCTTTAAAACTATCTAAAATCTTTCACTGCAGAATCTCATGGAAAGGAGGCTTTCTTTTAAGTCTTCTCACACTGACAACAACTTACACTACTTATTCTTAAAGTAAATGCAAATGCTTAACACTTACTACCAAATATTACATCTACAAACAGAAAAATGAATAAAAGCAGTATATATTTTTTCTTAAGTTTATGTTACCATAAAATGCAAAATATTAATATTTCATTTTTAAAATCATGGATTACTACCCCATTTGAAAATAAAAATTTATATATGTGATCATTGGCATAATAAATTAGTCACGCTTAAAAAAAAGAAAAATACATATATTTTAATATAAGAATGAGAAACATTTGCTAGGATAAAGTCTGTTGCAATTATTCAGGGACACACTAACTTCTCATCACACTTTAAGGTCAGGTAAGGAGTATTTTTGAGATACTGCAGGTTTTAAGGGCAGAGGCCTAATTCAAGCATTTTCTCTTTAAGGAAAAATAAAGGCTTTTTATCTTCAGAATAGTGATATGGTAGCACAGGAAGCCTGATCCCTGCTTTCCAGATTGTTTGTGAGTCATTTGGTTCTTTTATTAGCTCTTTCTTACATTACCATTTGTCTCCTTTTTCTTGCTGCTCTTTGTTTGGGACAGAAAAATTGGGAACTATTTTGCACTTGGTGAGTGGTAGAAATCAGTACTGAGTGACTGTAGTTCCCTTGTGGTAGTGTTAGCTCATCTGCATGTCTGATATTTAAGTGTGTGTCTCTCAGCACTGCCAGATGGGTATAAATCGGGGCTCCCAGGACCTGAAGCCCTAAATTGATCAAGACACATTGTGAAAATAGTAGCTGCTTTTCATTGAGCTGTCTATTCACTAGGAACGTTGATGCTATTCCCTGATATATACTACCCAGAGACTTGACTTTTAATTTAATTCTGTTTAGGAGAGCTTTGGGGGAGGGTCTGAAATAACTGCTTTGGGAGATGGTGTTTGGCATGTTGCAAAATACAGAACATGTTATATAGTAAAAGAAAAAGTAGCAGTGGTGAGAAGGAACTCTGTTCTATAATTAGATTCACGTTTTAGTAATTAAGTCAGTCTTTATTGTCAGGAGCACTGCTAGATATCTTCTTTTACAGAGATGCAATTTACATACAATATTTAGTACTTATTAATTACTATTCCAGGACAGCTTGCTATGGTACGTAAGATATAACTTAAATACCAGCTGAAAGTGTCCTACAGATTCGAAAGAATGCACACTTGTGAGTTACTCATGGGTTTGTTGTATGCCTCAGTATACAGGGACTATCAATCAGTTTACTGCCTCTTTTTTCTTCCAAGTTTTTGATTGCTTCCATAAACCCCAAAAGGACTCATTAGGCTTGCTTCCTTTCCGTTTCGAAGTCCCAATGCTTAAAGCACTTTGCAAATAATGATTTGAACTTGGGTGAAAGTTTCTGAAACATACTGAAGATCAAACCAATCATTTAATATCAAACATTTCAAAAGACAGAACCTGGGAGTAAAATCAACTTCTAAAATATCAGTAACAAAATGATTAAGAGATTATGTGCTAAGTATACCCCAGCTAATACAATCAAAATGAAAGAATGAGGAAGTACTAAAGGAAGATAAGGACATCAGCCTTAGTGTGTATTAGCAGATTTGTGTGTCATGAATGGCAGAAGGTGAGAAAAGTGGCAAAGAAGATAATCATAAAAATAATTCGTGTTCTCTTTATATTTCTATTTGCAAACTAATTACCACTTCAAATACAAACTCATCGACTTGACTTATTGCTATTACAATTAGAAAGGACTTTGATATCACAAGTATGCTTGATAAAATTATACTACTACTACATTTCATGCTGAGAAAACTGGTCACCTAATACTTCAGAATTGCACATTTGGAGATGGTAGAACATTCTAGGCAGCAGACATTGTTTTAAATGACAGTAGAGAGTTTTGAAAAAATGAATTTGCATGTCCTAGGAGGGTCACTTTCTCCCAGTCTACAACTGGAACAATATTCCTTATTGAATCCTGCTTCCAATGCAGCTTTATCCATTTTCATTACATTTGTACCTAGCTGTGAAGGCATTTGAATTTTCGAACCCTGAATATATGAATACTCTTAGCAAGACAGTTTTTTTTTAATGAAATAAATACCCTTGAAAATTAATCAAATTAAGTATACACTTTTTTTCCCTGAAAGGTACATAAGTCATTATTTTGTTTACAACTACTTAAATATATACTCATTAACACTAATCAATTTAACTTGTGTGGAATTTCTCTTGTGGTATAAAAAAAATTTTAATCATTATCACCTCTATCTTTCAGGACTAGAGGTTATTTCATGGCATTGACTAATTCATCTCCAGAGTTTCATTGAGATGCATGTATGCATATATATATATACACACACACACACACACAATATGATATAAAATAGTCTAAGAATGTGTGTGAAATACACATCACTCTTTATTCAAGGGCAAGTTGTATAAGTGCAACATTCACTCATAGGGAATTTAACTCAAAATTTCATGCATGTCATATTCTATAGGAAAATAGTTTTAGAGCATTTTAAAATTTATTTTCTTTAATTTATTGGTGCTATTGTTCATTCCCTTGATTTATGGAAGCTGTCAGCTTAGTTACATATTTGGTCCTAATTTAGGTGACTTTACAGGTTCATAAAAGTAAAAGGGAACACGGCAGTAGTAAACTAAAACAAAATATTAGAATTTCCACAAAAAATCATAAATGGCTTCTTCTTTTTCTGGTGTTTTTTTTTTTTTCCTTCTGTGTTGAAGACTTTGAAGGCACAGGAAGAGGAAAGAGCTTTTGTATGTGAGTTAATCATATCCTTGTTAACCTTTTGCCTTCAGCCACAATGACATTCATTCTTTATATCACAGTAGACCTCATCAGCAGGAATATGCTTTTATCTTTGCCGCCTGGTTTTACAAGACTGGAGGGAATTGGCACCACTAGGGAATCATTAAAGAGATAATGGACAAATTATTTTCTCATATCTTCATTCAGACTTCTTTCCCACTGGTGCCTTCCTCCTCAGCAAGCATCAATCAGAATTATTCATTAAGAATTGAGGGATAGAATAGCATCTCGAGGGTGAATGGCAGAAGAGAGCTAAAAAAACTTGGAAGTAAGTAGTAATCAGACTCAATATGTCAAAAAGAGATTTTGGGATTATTTTCTACATGGCTGTATTCGAGTTAAAGAGATGGAGTGGTACAGAGATGATATGCTCATCTGAAAGCCATGAAAGTATAGGTGGTTTGAAATATTTAAAAATCTCATCTACCAGAAAAGTGGTTTCAGCAATAGGAGCTCAGGCCACAGAAGAATAGCCCTGCAGAAGCATGATGATTTAGCACATGCTCTTGAGGTGTGATGGCTGACCATGACCCAGTTATTCTTTGGTCTGAACTCACACCAGTTCCAGACTGTGAAGGAAGCAGGATTTGATTTGTTAGACTTCATCATGTGTTAATGATTATCAGATGCAAAACAGATTTCCTAAAGCAGAGCCATCACAAAAATTGCTTCAGACAATGTTGTAAAAGACAAGATGCTATTATCTACTCCTGATGACTTTTTTTTTAAGATTTATTTTTTATTTATTACATATCCCCCCCCTTCTGCTTGCTCTTGCTGTGTGTCCATTCTTCTGTGTTTTTCTATGTCTGCTTCTTGTCTCCCCCCGTCTTTGCGGCGACACGCCGAGTCGGCCCTCCGCGGCGGCGGCTCACTCCGTTTGAGGGTGGCTCCATTCCGTTTTCACGGGCGGCTCTGCTCCATGTTTTGCGGGCGGCAGTCCTCCATGTTTTTGCGGGCTGCAGGCTTCCGCAGTTCGCAGGCAGCAGCTCCGCTTTTCACAGGTGACTTTGCCATGCCTGTGGGGGCTCTGTCCTGCCCGTGGTGGCTTTTTGCCTTGCCCACGTCGGCTTTTTGCCCTGCCCACGGCGGCTTGCCTTTCTCAAGGCCGTCTGCCCACTCGGAGAGGTCCCCGGGAACTGAACCCGGGGCCTCCCATGTGGTACCCCAGTGCGCTTTTTATCCACTGAGCTATCTAGCCGGGCCTACTCCTGATGTCTTAATACACATAGAAATGACACAGACTCATGGTTATAGGGATAATGATGGAGAGACTATTTTTCTCATTGGAAATATCCTTGGTTTTTTAAAATTGTAATTTCCCATAATCAAACCAGAAAGTATAATATTTTGTACTTGTACATGGAAGAAGAGTAATGTAATATTTTTTCAATGGGCAATGAATGGAAATATTACAAATTCTGTTGCAGTTTTAATGCAACTTTTCTGGAACTCTCCCATCCTTTTCCGTTCCAAATTTAGCAGGCAGATGCACTGTATTTAACTTAAAATTGTTGTAGGCTATTTTATAAAACATAAGCAAACAGGGCTATGAATTGAATTCTGAATCTGAATTTTAAAAATAAGATGAGGGAAACGATGGTGTTGCTAATGCTTCAAAGTAACAAGGTTATAAACAAACTGCTCACTGTTCTCATGTATTTTTAGTAAAGAGATTTGGGAATAGTGCAACTAATCCCCAATGCCCAATTAAAGTCTCTTAACTAATTTAACAAATGCATTGCAAATGTATAGCTGGAGATACTTTAAATAACATACATTGCATGGAAGAAGCTTAATAGCCAAACAAATGGAAAAGTAGTTTAGATGCTTTAGCTTTCTCAATTATTCTTAATAAAATAGGTAAAAGAAAAAAAAGGTGAACATAATTAATAGGCAAATCATAAAGAGAGGACATTCTTTAAAATGATGATATTTTGTCATATTTGCCTAAGCAAATCTTGAGTTAATAAGACATTTAAAGATTCCCAGTAATTTTCTTTAATTCAAGTATTTGTTTGCTTGTTTCTTTTATTTGCGGTCTTATTATACATTGATATTAACCATGGATATAGATAAGAGTAGATACACGTCGACATAGATATGGATAAGATATTAACTCAATCTGTGTAATCAGATATCTGTTGAAGGCAATTGATTGAAGGCTGACCTACATGAAGATATAAGATTCTCAGGCAGCGTGTCCTTTCTCTTGGCAGCACTTTCTGCAGAAGCTGCAAATGAAATGAAGCCTATCACTTTCTGGGGAGGCTAGTCCTCAATTTCTCCTGCACAGGTTTGGTCCTGGTGGAGTTCTTCCAAAGTGTGCAAACTGCACTTCAATTAAAGAAGTCTGCAGGGCACAGAGAGCAGATGAACAGCAAGTATGCTGGGACTTTACTTGACAAGAATCTGGCAGTTGGGAAGCCCAAGTGCAAAGCAGGCAATTGGAAACGCTATGCCGGAGCAAATATTTAACATACCAGAGGACTGGGAAATAATGTTGGTTTCTCATCATGTTTTCCTTTTCTTGTAAACTCTAGAAGGAAGTGCTTGTGGTTCCAAATCCAACGAAGAATCTCACACATTAAAATGTTAGCAGAGTCAAAATCCAAACCTTGTGCTTTTAAACAGGTGTCAGGAGGAAAGGCCCCAGCTATTAACAAACCAGTACGATCTTTTCTTGACTGAAATCCTGACTGCATTCATTTTGGCAGAGGTTGTTCTTGGAAGCATTAAAAATTCCCGGTGAGAGCCTTTCATTTTTCCTAGTGCAGATGATTTTCTGTTGGCTTTTGCTTAGTTTCAGCTGACTTCCATGTAAATGTACCACAGATGGGGTTAAAATAGCCAGATGGCCATTGCTTCTCTCCCTCACCTCTTTCATATGCTACAATTCCCAGTACTATGGATGTGAGACTGAAGTATAAATTATTTTGATGGATGCTGGCTTCTATATCGCCTAAAAATTAAGGCAACTGGATGGTTTCATTCATTTAGTTGAGACTCACACTTCTCTGAATAAAAAATTCCTGAAGGACTCAATCTGGTATCATTTTAATTAGAAATACAATTATAAGTAGTTATGATAGA